>PJEM01007474.1:0-95241 GCA_004023845.1 Helogale parvula | reverse complement strand
CCATTCCCATCCCCCTCCCCATCTTCCATCCCCCATCTCTATCCCCAGCAAATATTTAAGAAAAAGAAAGCCCCTTTTTGCAGTCCGCATGTCCACAGATGTCTGTACCCCACCATGGCCATCTTTTCAGATCTGTGCCATTATCAGTGACCAGCATGAGTCACTGAGTGTAACTGAGTTCCCCACATAGACACTGGTTGTCAGTGGCTTCAGAAACAGAGCAGTAAAATGACTGGGAGCTGATGAGTTTTGAGCACTTATTAGTTTTTAATGTAATTTACTTAGCTAGGAGTTTATGTAATGTAATTTTAATAACGGCTCTTGTGAGTTGGTTGAAACTTGACCCCAGCACATCTGTTACACCTGCTTAAATGTGTCTTAGAAATTAAACTGATGGTCTTCCTGAGACTTGGCTACTAAACAGGAAAACACCAAGAAGGTAGAAGGGAAGATGTTCATGTCTCCCACCATGGGGTGGCTTCTGATCCCTGCTTAGGATCCTGGCCGGTATCTCCCAGAGCCTGCCTGCATCTCCTCACAGGCCGTCAGCCCTCTGGAGCCAGCAAGCAGAGCCTGCTTATTTAGTATCTGCAGGTATTTTCAGAACCTGATCTCTACTGTAGTCTCAGACTCTCCCTGGCCTGCCTCTTCCTCTGGTTTTCCAGAAAACCAGAGGGAAAAGGCCCCCGAATCTTTGGGGTTCATTCCCACCTGCTGCTTGCCCCTCATCTCTGCCTGTGTGGTCATCTGGCTCCTCACGGGAGGTGGGCATCTCCCCGGCCCCACCCACCAAGTGCCAGGACAGTGGGCCTGACGTCCTGCCCAGAACCCTGACCGCTCAGCACTGCACGGAGAGTGTCAAGGGTTACGATTCGTTCTAAAACATGAGACGTTCCAGCCTTTTGAAGTACCCAGGTTATCTTTATTCTGCTTAGACAGTTGGATTGCTTGAACAGAGGATCTCCTGAAGGGTTGGCAGACGTGGGCGGGGGGGGGCGGTGCATAGTAAGACCCATGAAGGATCAGTTCCCGTTATTCCCTCCTCTAGAGTGATTTCAGAAGAGCGGCCCTCGTGTCCTAGCATGTGAACTCGGGACGGCCCACTCTGGTTTTTTGCCGCAAGCCTGGACCTTTAGCGTGTGCAGCGCAGGGGCATCAGGGTCTCCGGTTGAGTTGTTCGTCGTAGTGTGTGTTCTTGCAGCAGATGCTGATTGAGCCTCCTTGCACCCTAGTAGAGGAAGCACGAGGGTGAACTTCCCAGCGTCTCCATGGTAGCAGCCTGGGCAAAGTTGCTTTTCAGGCGCAGTGATTCTCTGTCCCTCAGGGAAGTCTGCCCTGGAGCCCGAACGCCAGGGTGATGCGCTGCGATGGACGGGGACGCTCATTCTCTGGCTGGCATGATGCCCCTCAACAGACAGACGCTCGCCGCGTGGATTGTCACTCCCATCCTCCCATGTGGCCTCACCGTATTATTCGTCATGTTAAAAATCATTTTGCTTAATTCCATAAATGATTTTCTGGTTTCGCGTCTGCACACCGTTCCCTTGACGGGAACCTTGAAGGGTGTGCTATGCAAATGTCATTTCCTTCTTTTTTTATTTTGGTTTCAAAGCATGCTTGACTTCCATGTTAACTGACCGGCTTCAGCAGCATCCGCGAGGGTGGCTGGTTAGCAGGATTCTTCTCTTCACTCTTCCTGCTGTTGGAATCACGTCTTACTCAGGAAAGACATGCGTACGTGAAGCACCGCTTACTTCTGGGAGACCGCGCCACTGGAACCGCTCCACTAGTGCATGCGCTCAGTGTCCTCAGTTTTGAAAGCAAACCCACTTTCAGAAATCCTCCTGGTAAATACAGATTTCCGGAAGGTAGATTCTCCTGCCCCAGCACAGATCAATTCCGCATCGACTTCCAGTTCACACATGAGACAGTACTGGGTCCTCATGTCACATGATCCGTTTGACATCATGCATGAAATTAAAGGAGATTTTGATGTTATGAAATTCTGTTTGTGTCCATAGTTTTAAAATCTCCCTCCACAGTCTTCTGCGAGCGCATCCTCGCAGCCGGCACCGCTGTTTCCCGGGACTCCGCGCAGCTGCTCCCAGCACACCCAGGGCAGCAGGAAATGTGGAACGAGCTACCGTTGAACAGGCAGCCGGTAGGCTCAGGCATTGTTCTGGGTGCTTTCCGTACGCCGTGTCTGAGCCAGACAAGGACTCTGTCTTTAAAAATGAGGCCAGGGGTGCCTGGATGGCTCAGTCGGTTAAGCACCTGACTCTTGATTTCGGCTCAGGTCATGATCTTGTAAACGGGTTCGAGCCCTGCATCGTGCTCTGTGCTGACAGCGTGGAGCCTGCTTTGGATCCTCTGTCTCCCTCTTTGTTCCCCTCCCCACGCATTCTCTCTCTCTCCTTCCCCTCCCGCAAATAAATAAATAAATGTTTTTTTAAAAAAACACTTTTTTTTTAAAATGAGGCCAGAGAAGTAAAGCCAGGATTTATGCTCCAGACCATCACACCCCAGAACCTGTGGCCTGTTCTTCCTAAATTACAGCTCAGAATTTTTGTTTAACTACAGACCCCATCAGAAACAAACTGAACACTAAAACATGTACGCATAAAACACTTTAAAATTATAGCTGTATTATTTACTAAGAGGTAATATAGTTCATAAATTATGTCAAAACTAGAATTGTTAAAGGCTTAGGTGAAAACATAATTTTTTCCCGTGTACACCAGAGAACTATTCTATGCTCCTGTTTGGGGAGGTAGGCATTTAAAGCCCACTGCATTTCTCAGCTCTGCCTGCTGGGGCCCAGCCCTCACTGCCCTGGGCCTTCCCCATGTGTACGTTAGAGATGTACTCTCGTCTTCCCCACTTGTGGGATGTGAGGGGCCCAGGAAATAGCACCCCAGTTCCCTGCACGGATCTGGAGCCAGTTGAGAGATCAAAAGTCTGATCTGTTGTTGCAAGAAGCCAGATTGGTTGATGAAGTTCACAGGTGTGGGAACAGCCCCCGGCTCGGGCAGGAGGAGCCCCCGGCCCCGAGTGTGGCGGCCTGTAGACGTGGCGAGGCTGAAGCCCACCGCCACGGAAGTTCTTTCCGTCATTTGCCCACCCTCGGGGAGTGTCAGAGCAGGAAATAATGTCACCGCCCTAGATCTGCCTCCCTCTGGAAACGGGGAAATGGGCAGGAGGTTTTCCCCATCCTCACCCCAAGCACTAAAACAATTTCTGGGTAAAATCTAAGGTCTCGGTCTGGCTTCGCAGGCCCAGCACAAGTCAGTGCGAAGGGTCTCCAAAACCGGCGACTCTGGTCCCTGTCCTCAGGTGCCTTCATGCAGTGAGGGAGAAGGACACGGGGTCCCACGCAGGGCGTATGGTGTCATGGGCGACTTGACTGGCCTGCTGGCATACACGTGTTCCATCTCTGTACTCAGTGCTCAGTACAGACTTCTTTCCCGGCCTCCCTCACCAGACATTTCTCTCTGTTCATCTCTGTCTCGTTAGACAGAGCTATCTCTGGGGCACCTGGGTGGCTCAGTCACTTAAGCATCCAACTCTAGATTTCGGCTCAGGTCATGAGCTCATGGTTTGGGAGACTGAGCCTCACATCAGCCTCTGCACTGGTATCATGAGGCCTGCTTGGGATTCTCTCTCCCCCCCCACTCTCTTCCTTCCCCCTGCTCGTGCATGTGCTCTCTCAAAATAAGTGAATAAACTTTAAAAAAAAAAAAAAAGAATAAAAAGACTGAGCTCAGAGCTCTCCCCAACAGGGCCGGGTCTCATGCTCAGTACCGAGCGCGCCTGACGACTCGGCGTGCATGTGCAGACTGACCAGGGGCTGGGATTTGCGATGCTGAGTGATGTAGCACTTAAAGTGCCCCAGACCCTCCGAGATCTCATCTGGCCCCATGTCTGCCCCGGAGAGTCCTCCTGGAGTGGGGGGCACGTGTGTTGGGTGCTGCTTAACACCGACCTTGCCAGTTCCTTGGTTCCCGTCCCCTTGTCCCCCTGGGACCCACGTTTGCCCGCCGTGACCCCCCAGCTTCCATCTGCAAATGCCTGGCTTTCGTCAGTGATTCTAAAGGAGTTCTCTGTGGGCCGAAATATTCACTGGAACTTGGCAGAACTGTGAGGCGGCACATTTCTCTGCACTGGGCAAGTGTGATGCACGGATGCGGTGGCTCCCTGGACCAGCTGTCCCCTAGCAAACCAGCCAAGTCCAAGCAGAAGGGAAACAGCCGATTCCCGGGGAATTCTCCTCCTCACGCCTCCCCCTCCCATCTGCTTAGCACAGACTCGGAGGCATTGGGGCCCTCGCTCACAGAGGGGCGCTGTGGCTGGTTCTGTCCCTTACCTTCCGAAGAGAAACGACATTGCCTGGCTAGGGGATGGTGTCCATGTAATATTGAAAGATGGGGTCACGGCCATGCCTGGCTCCGAACAGGGCCGCTGATCCGAGCTTCAGTCCCAGATCTGACGCCGACGATCCAAGAAGCCATTGTAGGCATTCGTTCCGTGGTGCGTGGACACTGTCACCTGACGTGGTTGGCCATCGGCCTCATTCTTGAGGAAGCCAAAGTGAGGCCGCCCCAGGGTTTTGTTATCTGACGATGGCCTCGGGCCGCCAGGCCAGGACTGAGGACCCAGGTGGGGCTGGTGAGTGCCTGGTGCTCTGAGCCGTCTAGGACACTGTTCACTTTACCAAGGACAGTAAAATTAAGAAGTACATCGGGTAGTTACTAGGTGTCCCACGTCCCTTGTTCTGTGGCATCCCTCACAATCCCATTTCACTGCCGCCTTAGCTCCCAGAACCTCCGCAGTGACCTGTGTCCACGTCACTGCTCTAGAATAGAAGTCTCAGAGGCCCCACGGCCCCCTCGTGTCACGTTCAATGCAGGTGAAATACCTGTTCTCGCCAAAACCCTGTGCGGGGGGGGCTGCCATTCAGTTCTATGTCACCCAACCTGGAAGAAGCCAATCTCTGGCAGGTGCTGGGCAGGGTGCTCCAATTAGGTGATTAAAGCCCTGCTTTTAAGGGGCTCCAGGGCACTCAGCGTTTGTGCGTCCGCTCAGGAGAGCACCAGCTGCCATGCTGTGCCTGACAAGACAAGCCGCGACGTTTGTCTCCCTGTCTTAGCTGCATCAAACACACTGCCTTGCTTTCAGGAAGCATCAGTTAAAATGTGTTCATTTAAATTTTAACGAATAGGAAGGCTGAGCGTTGAGTGAGGACCTTGGGAATAAGTCCAATTTTGTGCTTCGGTTTACAGAACGCTTTCACCTAAATTATCCCACTTTATTATTATTACAACCCGGCAAGGTAGGTAACACCCCCGTTTTACTGGTGAAAAATCAAAACTCAGGTAAACTGACCTGTGTGTGGTCACAGAGCCGGGAAAGAGAACCATGCCTGGAACCTGAGTCTTGGCCTCCTGGCCCAGCACCCTCCACTGTACTGAGTCACCTCCTGGCTGACATAAATAGGTCTTCGTAGGTCCGTTCCAGTTGGAGCACAGGTTTGTTTGGGGGAAGTGGATAAGGATGGAAACTGACATTGGACCAGGTTACTGCCCCTTCCTGTCCACTTACGTGCTCTTTCCAGGGGACATTTTATGAGAACAGTTCTCTGTAACAGACCTGCGGCTTATCTCTAGTTTTATGAGTGTCTTTGGGGTTTGAGTTTTGTCCATCTTTATTAACGGCAAACCACTTGACTGCTCTACTTCTTGGTGGCCATTAAATAAATTATCAGATGCGTGAGTACTGTGTATTAATAATTGAGTGCCCTGAAATTGACTTCTGTTTTCGCAGCTCGCCAAGAATATCGGGAATGCAGGCTTCAATGAGATTATGGAGTGCTGCCTTCCGGCTGAGGACTCAGTCAAGCCCCACCCGGGCAGCGACATGTAAGTGTGGGCCTGCCTGTTCTCATTTTCGGAGCAAAGCCGGGCCTTGTACCCAAGCCCTGTGAGGCAGGACGATGACAGGTTTGGGGTGTCTAAGTTGTTGCCCCTTTAGGGGGTAGATCACCCTGGTTTTTGAGGAGGTTGTAAGTCACCTTTTTTGGGATCCAGATCAAAACTCGGTGTGGCAGGGTTTCTTAGGAAGAGGCCGCAGGAAGGCAGCTTTGGCCGATGCCCTCTGTCTGTGAAGGACGGGTGACGAGTGTCACTGTCAGCATGTGGGTCCCCTCACCTTCTGAGTCAGGGGAGTTCTGTCCCCTTCTCTCTGCATAGACTCTAAAAACTTCTTTAATGTTTGTTTATTCTTGAGAGAGAGTGAGCGAACAAGCGCACAAGACAGGAAGGGGCAGACAGAGAGGGAGTCGGAATCTGAAGCAGGCTCCAGGCTCTGAGCTGTCAGCACAGGGGCTCGAACCCATGAACTGTGAGATCATGACCTGAGCTGAAGCTGGACCCTTGAACAACTGAGCCCCCAGGCGCCCCTCTCTGGATAGATTCTGAGCCACGTATCACTTTCTGGCCCAGCGTCCTTGCAAATGTCCAGAATGTACTGTTTTCTTGAATAAAAATTTTTTGTTCTTCTTTTACTTTTGACCCAAAATGGAAGATAAATCACCGGCTTACACTGGTCTTTGGGCTCAAGAGGTGGGTGGACGCAGACCAGCAGGTGCGGGTGGTGGATGGCCTGTCTGCTCGGGTGGCCGGCAGTGGTGACCCGCTATCAGACCATGCAGAGTGGGGCTGACAGAGGAAGAGGGGTGTCCCCGGGACAGTTAAAGACCCAGCACCTGCATTCGAGTACTATTCGAGTACTGAGTCTGGGCTGTAGTGAGCCAGCAGGAGAGGAGGAAATGAGAACACAGTGATGAGAGAGTAGAAGAATTCATTCACAGAGACAGCATTGCCCTCGGAAGAAGTGGAGAGAGAATGGATGGCACAGATCTCACTTTAAAGGACATCACGTGAGGAGCTGGGGACCATGCTCTGGGAGCGGTTTTACACACAGCAGGTGGAGTTCAGGCCCTTGTAGGTGTTTGTAACCAGTTTGTTGCAACCTGACTTTGGGAAGCTCAGAATCTGTGTTCTTTTGCATCTGGGGAGGTCACGATGCAGTAAGAGAGCCTAGACATCCAAGGGCGTGAACACACTGTGTCCATTACACACCCTATCAGGTATCCGGTGTCTGCGATGAGCATTCGGTTGGTGTCGGATTAGGGTCGCTTCCTGTCGGAATCCTATAGCAGATGCTGGCTGTGGCATATCCGGGGGATTGGATACCAGGCACGAGGCTAAGTTATTGTCCTCTCTGCGTGAAGATCTGAGGTCCAAATCTGTATTCTTACCCAGACGTGGAGACGCGGGCAGTATAGGACGTAGGACCTTAGCAGGCTCATGAGCTGCTCTGAGCTCTCGGACAGCACTCACCCACTCGCAGAACCGTCGGGACGATCATCCGCGGTACGGTGAGGTGGACATGGACCCGGGGGTAGTGACAGCTCTGCTTGCTCACCCTGGGTGTGGGCAGTAGCAGAGGCCACGTTAACGCTAGGCGCCAATCCCGCATACCCTGAGAAATTCGGGTACTCCCATTTAGATTTTTTTTTTTTTAATGTTTGTTTTGAGTGAGGGGAGAGGGAAGGGCAGAGTGAGAGAGGGAGAGAGAGAATCTGAAGCAGGCTCCAGGCTCTGAGCTGTCAGCACAGAGCCTGATTCGGGGCTAAACTCACAAACCGAGAGATTATGACCTGAGTCGAAGTTGGACGCTTAACTGACTGAGTCACCCAGGTGTCCCTCCATTTAGATTTCAATTGGAGAGTTACCCAGAGGGGGAGCCACCTCTTCCTGGGATTGCTAGAAGATCCCATTTAACTGAGGAAATGTCATGGTCTTGTATACTAGGTTTATTTACAGTCTAATTGGCCTAGAGGGAAGGTGCCAGTCTCCTGAATTGCTGTAATATTGATCAGTTTTGAGCAAAACATATGATAAGTTATGTCTTCTAAGTACCAGGGATGCTTTATAAAAGCAGAGAATTTGTTTACTCTGGGGCTAGATGATTTGAAAACATGAACGTGATCTGCTTTGAATCCTTCGGTATGAACGTTTTGTCTGCATTGAAGCACCCCCACCCGCTGCCAGTCTTGGCACAAATGAGAAGGAAGTTTAGTGCCCCCCGTTTCCCCAAATGAGGGTGGATGGCCAGTGCGATGACAAATGCCACCCACTTGCACACCCGCTTGGGTGAAATTAACCGCCAGACCCTCTGCTCCTGTAGCCTTTGGCTCTATTTTAAAACATCTCATCCCACTTCGTACCAAAATATTTACGCCTATTTCTCTAAAATATCGCATCTTCCTGATTTTTGTATTTCCTGCCGCAATACATTGCTTGTGGTGGTTCAGTGCATATGTAATGAATCAACAAGTCAGAGAGAAAGTCCCAGCCCTGTGGCTATTTAAATAAGCTGATAATTTACCTGCAGAGGAAAAGGAGCGTGTGCTTCTGGCTTTATGTCAGGACGACACACCATCTGCAGATAAATCTATTGACAGGGAAGCCAGAGGCCCTCTGGTGGCCGATGAATCCCCACATTTTGGATTTGGGGGTGGGTGGGTGTGGGGGGCTAGGAATAGGTGGGCAGGGAAGCAGGCAGATTTATGTCTGCTCATGGAGGCAGCGCTGTTCCTTCTCTGTGACTGAGGGCCTTAGGCAGGCGTGTCCTTCAGAAGTAGAGGCCTGTCCCGAACACATGCCAAATGTGTTGTAACTTAAACTCATTCCTCTTCTCCAGTATGTGCTAGGAGGCCCCCTGGGGAGAACCTGGACCGGAGAGCAGGGCTGGCCTCCGGGAGCTTGCCGCTGTGTGAGGAATCAGAATTCGGTGCCCCCTGGCTGGGCTGCAGTTTACTTCTCCGCAAGGGGGAGGCGAAAAAAGTTGATAGCATTTGTCGTGAGGACCGAATGAGACTGCACGTCTCGGCTCGACCTGTGAGCACAGGGGTGTGCGTCTGTGAGGTGACACATGGAACACTTAGTGCAGGCTGCGTCCGCTTAACCCCGGGCAGTGAGTGTCTTAGGTCAGGTGGTCAGTGGAGAGGAGAGAAGCCCCCCGACCCCTGGGAGCCTGGAGTTGGCCTGCCCACTCCCAGGCCCTGCGGTGCCCCCCGGGGCCCGCGGCATGACCGGAGGGGCTCGGAGGCTGACGGCAGACACGGTGGCCCGGCCCGGGTGGCAGAATGGGAAGGAGCAGTCCCTGAGCTAAGAGCCACCTGATCCCAGGCTGTTGTGGTCATTACAGCTGGTGTTTCCAGAATGCTAGGCTATCTCATGTGACCTGCGACAGCTCCATGAGCACCTGTGGTCACGGGAGAGGCTTGCCCGCCGTCCCCCCGACACGAAGCGGTGGAGCCCGTGTGAGCAGCCGTCTGACCGGGCGCCTGGGCTCTGAACTATGCAGGCTCCCAGAGCTGCCGCCGGGCCCTGGCTTTCCCTTCAGCCTCCCCTGCCCAGTTTCTTGACATTTGAGTGTACGTCACACTTTCCAGAAAGGAACCAAGAGGACCGATCCCCTTTAGCAACTTTGTTGAAATACGATTCACATACCATACAGTTCACCCATGTAAGTGGAAATTCAGGGGCACCTGGGGGGCTCAGTCGGTTAAGTGGCCGACTTCAGCTCAGGTCATGATCTCACAGTCCGTGGGTTCGAGCCCCACATCAGGCTCTGTGCTGATAGCTCGGTGCCTGGAACCTGCTTCAGATTCTATGTCTGCCCTCCCCCACTCATGCGTACGTGCACCCACATGTTCGTTCTCTCTCTCTCTCTCTCTCTTTCTCTCTCTCTCAGAAAAAAGTAAAACATTAAAAAAAAATAATAACAAATGAATGGAGATTCAGTAAGTTTCACCCTGTTCACAGAGTACAACCATCACCACAATTCGGAACACTTTTATGCCCCCGAAACAAAACGCTGTGCATGTTGGCCATCACCTACCCCACCCTCCACTCCTACACCCCCCACCCCCAGCCCTGCTACTCTGCTTTCTGTCCCTGCAAATTTGCCTCTTCCAGGCATTTCATGTAAATGGTATCATACAGTGTAGCCTTGTGTGGCTGGCTGGCTGGCTGGCTTCTTTCGGTTCGCACGATGTTTTCAGGGCTCAGCCACGGCGCAGCCTGTGCCTGAACTCTGGTCCTCGTGTGGCTGAGCCGTGCTGCGCTGTGCACACGGCCGCGTGTGCGCGTCCCTCGCCGGCTGATGGGTGTCTGGGCTGCTTCCCGACACTTCTCACTGGATCGCCACAGGGAGCGTTTCGTATTTACTGTATCTCTCAAAAGTCCTGTCTACGTGTTTTTATTGTTGCAGCTGCTGTGTGATTAAGGTCTTGGGAGTAAAATGCTGAGGGTCCTCCTGACCAGGAGCTGCTTTTCTTGCTCTCCAGCTTTAAAACATTTTTTAATGTTTGCTATTTTGAGAGAACGACAGAGCATAAGCAGGGGAGGGTCAGAGAGAGAGGGAGACACAGAATTCGAAGGAGGCTCAAGGCTCCGAGCTGTCAGCACAGAGCCCGATGCAGGGCTTAAACCCATAAACTGTGAGATCATGACCTGAGCCAAAGTCAGACGTTTAACCAACTGAGCCACCCAGGCGCCCCTTGCTCTCCATCTTTTAAGTTCTATCGGCAGGTTCCAGGGCCCTGAGGACCTACCAAGTGCCCAGGAAACGTGTCGGTTCACTTTTCATTTTCCCAGTTCCACGAGGGCGTCTTGTACGCATGTCCACAAATAGGACTTGAAGCCTAAGGAGATGAAATGCTTGTCCCAGGACTCATGTGCCGTCAGCGCGGGAGGAGCAGGATCTGAACTCACACTTCGGGTGGCTTCCCTGGAGTGGCTGCCGTTCTGCGTTCTGTGGGGGAGGTGGGGTCTGTGAACACAATGCCAGGGGAAGGCCAGAAGACAGACCGCAAAGGCTGACCGTTTGTTCGCATTTTTTGCCAGGCACAGCCCACGAACGAGAAGATAACTGTCTTTGCTCTTTTTTTTTTCCTTAATGTTTGTGTATTTTTGAGAGAGAGCTCAAGCCAGGGAGGGGCAGAGCGGAGGGGGGACAGAGGATCTGAAGCAGCTCTGTGCTGACAGCAGTGAGCCCAGTGTGGGGCTCGAACTCACAAACCGTGAGATCATGACCTGAGCTGAAGTTTGATGCTCAAGCAGCCGAGCCCCCCAGGCGTCCCGACACTGTCGTCACAGTCGGGGAGGGCCTCACAGCCTCTTGTGTTGGAAACTGGAGGGTCTCCGTGCTCTAGGTGTCCCCAGACACGGGCCTGGCCACGGTCACACAGCCGATGACTCCCTTCTCCCTACAGCGCTTCCTGCACGGAGGGTGTGGGCAGGATTTTTTTTTTTTTTAATTGTTACAGACAATTGCAGGTTAGATATGTTTGAATAGAGGCCCCTCGTTTACAGGTGGTTACGCTTGGTTTCAGGAACGCCAGGAAGGACTACATTACTGCCAAGTACATCGAGAGGAAGTACGCAAGGAGAAAGCATGCGGATAATGCAACGAAACTCCACAGCCTTTGTGAGGCCGTCAAGACCAGAGACATTTTTGGATTACTCCAAGCGTATGCTGATGGCGTGGATCTCACAGAAAAAATCCCACTGGCCAACGGACACGTAAGAGTGTGGCTTGCTACTTTTAAAGCAAAGAAAGAAGGGGGGGAAGCGGCTGGGCAGTGTCAGCCCCAGTGCTGACCAAGTGGTGTAATTCTCTGAAAGAAAATGGCATTGAGTTCTGGGGAAGAAACTGGTGGTTTCTTCTTCTTCAGCCAAAAATACAATGCCAACCCTGGAAGGAAAGCCCCTCCCGGGGGGGAGGGAGCATCTGCGGCCGCTGGGCACAGGGCAGCTCCTGAGGCCTCTTTGGGAAGGGGCCCCAGCCTGTTCCGCACCCGCGCCCTCCCCGAGGGAGCACGAGGAGGAGGGACGTCCCCCGGTTTGCTGGGAGAGCCTTGTTGAGAGGGTGGGGACTCGAGGTGGCTTGGGGCCTCACTGTCAGGGTCGAGTCCACAGGAAATGGGTTCCCAGTGTCGCAGCTCGGCAGGTGTCCTGACTCTCTTCCATGGGGGACCTCGTAGACACACACTCACATTCCCTGGAAACCTCCTCACCCTCCTAAGGAAGGCGCAGGATGCCGGGCGTTACCCCCTAGCAGCCGAGCACGTGCTCCGTGGAGCCTGATGTCCAGTGTTTGAGAGAGAGCGAGAGCGAGCCCAGCATGCCTGCTCAGAGCGCTGCCCCAGCCAGGGGATGGGGGCGGGGAACGGCCAGGCAGGCGGGTTCCCTTCCACGGATCTTTCCTTGCCCCCAGCTCTCTCTCCCACCCACCCACCTGAGACCAGCCTCCTCTGGTCCTCTGCCCACCTCCCAGAACTCCTTGAGAAAAGGCAGTGGAGGTCATGTGTCCCCTAGTATAAACTGACAACAGTCTGGGCGTCAGTACTGCTGGCCTTCTCTGTAAGCATAGAGTGAAACACTCTAATGCTGTTTTAAAAATAAGCATTTATGTTTATCCAGGGAGCAGGTATAAAAGGTTGGGCACAGGAGGCCTGGGGAGCCTTCCCGGGGTCTTTGGAGGAAGACCCCACAACACACTCATTTGTAGGCAACGCCTCATGTTGTTGGTGCAGAGATAGGAACATAGAGATTGAGGGACCTTTGAGACGAAAGCCCCTAATTTCTCCTTACTTTCTGTGGAGAAAGGAAGACCAGTCTCGAAATGGTCCCGGGGGCAGAGTTGGCTGTGGAGACGGGTGGGGGGGGCACCACGTGTCTTAGAAGCGGTTTGAGAGAAAGAACAAACGGCTTTCAGAAGAGAGACGCAGTTCTGCTTACAGTGAACACAAAACTGAATGCTGCCCTTGGACTTTCGGAACGTTTCTCTTTGGTCTCCAGGAGCCGGATGAGACCGCCCTGCATCTTGCCGTCAGGTCGGTGGACCGGACTTCTCTCCACATCGTGGACTTTCTAGTCCAGAACAGGTAGGCAGTCCGTGCTAGGGGAGGCGTTCGATTGTGTTCCGTGCGGCTTCGGAGGAAGGATCATTGTGTGGCTGTGGGACAGGAAGGGAGCCGTCAGGGGCCAGTGCTGAGACCGCACGACGCGGAGTCAGAGACCCTGGGACTCAGGGGACCTCAGAGCGATACACCCCAATTCTGGGCCCCGGAAGGCACCTGCAACCACCGTTATGCACAGAGCCATTCCCCCACTCACGTCCCTTGTGAGTGTCTCACAGGACCCAGGCGGGGTGCCCTGAGCAGTGGGGCGCGGTAACAGGGACGCACGGATCCACACGTGAGCCACGCGCCTTAGCTGAGGGTGGGAACTGCAACGCTGGGCTGCGGGCCTCTCATCTGGTTTGAGGAGTTGCTTCTGTATTGTGATTAGAAGTCGCCTTTAAAGAATGTGTGTGTGCGTGTGCGTGTGTGTGCGTGCGTGTGTGTGCACGCACGTGTGTGTGTGTGCGCACGCGCGCGCGTGTGTGTGCGCGTGCTGCAGAGGCCGGCTCTTCGGCGCGTCCCACCTCACTCCGGGGCATCACCTGCCCAGGGGCGGCAGGCCAGCCCCAAACACCCATCGAGGAGTCTTTTGACTCCCTGGTCGTGGTTTGGGGCGTGTGGCGGGGGAGGTGCTGGTCAGAAGCCCCTGAAGTGGCTCCAAATGGAGTGGAAAATCGCACAGTGGGACAGCAAGGTCACATTTTTCATTTCTGCTTTTCCTTGCTGCTCCTGGGGGGGCTGGGCGGGGAGTACGCACGGCCTGGGGCCGGCCAGCGCCTGGCGTGTCACAGCGCCTCACGGACCCTGGATGGAGCAGCTCAGGGGCGCCATCGTTCCCCCGTGGGAATTCTCAGAGCAGGAGAAGGGATATCCTGGTTTCCTTTCTTCCAGAACGGAAGGAGGGCAGCAGAAAGAGGGGAGAGGTCAGGTCATTGTCACACTGACAATGCTGCGGGCTCCATCCTGAGGAGAGCAGTGGATGTCACCTCCTGGTGACTATCCCCATCTGTCCTTTCAGGGGCCGCAAAGCCCACTGTCCCTCCTCCTGGTGATGACAGCCAGGGCAGCCCGGGAACAGTGGCCTTGGGGGGACTTCCGTTCTCTGGACTCTGGAAAGTGGCTCTTCCCCTTCCCGACAACAGAGGCAGTAACAGGGTGAAAGAAAGCAGGCCCCGGCCTTCTGTGGGACAGGGCGGCAAGTCACACAGGCTTCCTGCGGCCCAGACAGACCCCGCCGTCTGCGGGTACGATGGAGACCCGTGAGGTGCCGCGGAACAGGGCTGGCCCTGGGGGAGGCCGGACGCACCGCCTCGGCCCCTGCTCGCCAGCACGGGTGCCTCTGTCCCTTTCTGGCCTCTGCCGTCGTGGCCAGTTCCCCAGTGGCCTGACGCCACGGCACCTCCTGCGCACGAGCGGGCACGGTGCCGTGTCCCACCACGTGGAGGAGGACTCGGGGGATTCGGAGAAGTCCCCCGCTCAGTCCTGGCCCCCTGGCCTGCCGCTCACTGTTCGTCCTCTTCTTCTGTCTCCATCCTTGGCCAGTGGGAACCTGGATAAGCAGACGGGGAAGGGCAGCACCGCGCTGCACTACTGCTGCCTGACGGACAACGCGGAGTGCCTGAAGCTGCTCCTGAGGGGAAAGGCCTCCATCGAGACGGGTGAGCCGGTGTCCCAGCCACAGGGCCTGCCGTCCGAAGGCGGGGCCCTCTCCCTGCCTGCCCCGCGCGGCTGCCTGGTCCCGTGTTGATCCGCAGTCTCCCTCCTCCGATACATAGGAGTGGCGCCGTTGGCAGGTGTTTTATAGGTTATGGGAGGCATAGCGCAGGCCCCGCAGATGCCACCCACGCGGAGGTGATTTGAACGAGCGTTGGGGTGTCTCACCCTCCTGTCTTCTGTTCCAACCCCCTCACCCCCACACCCCCGGCATCCGGTGTGGTCTCTGCCTGGCCCTGGAGTGGAAGGTTTACGGGGCGGTGAGGAGACACTGTCCACTGCCTCGAGTGGCGCTGAGCCTCCTCCACGAGGGACCCTGATCCGCCAGGCGGGCCTTCTCCCTCCCACCCGGGGCCCTGACGCACTGGCGGCCGGCCCAGGGTCAGGCAGTGGTGACGCGTTGGGAGGAAGTGATTTTGAAGACCTGTTGAACAGAGAGCAAAGAGAACACAAGGAAGGTGCACACCTTCTGGAGTCAAGTTTCTTTCTTTTTTTTTCATTTTGGGGGTGGGGGATAGATGGAGAGAGAGATTTTCAAACAGGCTTCTTGTCTAGCATGGGACCCAACGCATCCAACACAGGGCTCGATCCTATGACCAGGATATCATAACCTGAGCCGAAATCTAGGGTTGGATGCTTAACTGAGCCATCCAGGTGCCCCCAACTTTTTTTTTTAATTCATCAAACCTTGTTGGCAGAGGCTTATTTAGAAGAAAATGCACAACAGCAGATTTGCAGACCGCGAGATGTTCAGTTCCGAGCCCAGGGCCCGCTCAGACTGTCTCCTCCGTGTCCCCGGCCGCGTCCCGCCGCAGGCCGGCACGGTTACGAGACCGATTCTGCGCCCGCTGCCCCAGCTCCCGTGGGGTTCGGGAGTCGTGCTTACTGCCGTTGAGTGCTGCTCCTCTGTGCCCCTGGTCATCCGGCCTTCCCTGTGCTTGTCACACGCCTCCGTTTGTTGCCCTGCCTTTTAGCTAACGAGTCAGGAGAGACGCCCCTGGACATCGCCAGACGCCTCCGGCACGAGCACTGTGAGGAGCTGGTGAGTCTCCACCCGGTGTGGACGTGGCCAAGGGGTCCTTCCTGACCCTCTGAGGGGTGTGGACCCTAGGGGGGACAGCCACCAGCAAGCACACGGGGGAGTCTTCACAGAGGAGGCGGCCACCCCTCGTAGTGACACTCGGAACGCCCGTGGGCATTTGCTGGATGGACACGTTGGCAGTGGTCCGGCCCTGATGTGGGGCACGGGGAGCAGAGATCGGGGGCCACCACGGCTTCGGCTCGTCTCGCGTCGGGAAGCCACCAGCTCTTCCCTTTGCAGCGGCATCCAGCGCTGGCCTTCTTCCTCGGTTCCCCAGCCCCAGATCATGCAGATCATTGCTGGGCTCCCCCAGTAGGGCTGCACCACCGTGACTTGACAAAGTCACGCCAGTGCCGACTCACTCGCTGTTTTCTTGTTTATAAAGTGGAGTCCACTCTCCCAGTTTAAAAGGTCGTTGCAAGAATTAGTGTCGCACTCTGATGCTCAAAGTAGGTGATAGCCACTAACTCATTTAATCTTGATAGCCGCCTGTGACTCGGTTTCTTCTCGTATCCCTGTTTTACAAACGGAGAGACAGACACAGAAAGGTTAAGTAACTTGCCCAGGTCACACAGCTGCTATCTGGCTGTGGAGGAAATGAAGCGCTAACGTGCTAAGACCTTGAATCTAAAGGATTTGCGTCTCTCCTGTGTATCTAAAATGGAATTTGCTGTGTGTTCCTTGAGAGCACTGTAAAAATAGTCGTTCCCAGCCTTTTCTCTGAGGCTGAATCTTTGGGGCCACTGAGAACGGTCGGTTAACAGTGAAACGTCCGTTCTCTGTTGAGTTTGCTCCTACGTGTGTTGTCAGCGCCTGCCGGCCGTCCTGAGACCTCAGATAGCCCTGGCTGCCCACAGCACTTTACAGTTTACAGAACACTGAATTTAGGTTGCGAGATTTCCTAGGTCCTCTGTGTCTCAGGGAGGGGGATTTTGGTTGGCCGGCCTCACCTCGGGGGCTCTGCGTCCCCGCGCCCCACGCCGCCCAGCGCCGCTCGCCCTGCGCGCAGCATCACTGACAACCCTTCGTCCTCTCAGCTGACCCAGGCCTTGTCGGGAAGGTTCAATTCCCACGTCCACGTCGAGTACGAGTGGCGGCTGCTGCACGAAGACCTGGACGAGAGCGACGACGATGTGGACGAGAAGCTGCAGGTCAGTGCCCGGCCGCGGGGCGCGGGGCGCAGGGCCGCCTCGATGGGCTGCGCTCCGAGCAGCGCGGATCCTAGCGTCCGATCTGCGCACGGAGTTGTTTTGTAGACGTGGAGTTCGCATTTTGCCTCCACTGATCTCAGGGTTTTGGTTTCACACTTCCCACAGCTGCCACCTGTGCCCCAGCTCTTAGGAACAATGATTCAGGGGAACGTTCCTTGCATGGTCAGCGTTGGCTGCTCACCACCTGAGCTGAGGGAAGGAAATGGGGGGGCTGTGGCATCTGGTGGGTTTAGGGGGAAGTCTTTGCACTGTGCATGTGATAAAGAGCCAGGGGCCCCCAGTGTCACGGGTCATGTCCACTCCTCAGTCGTGAAAACCTTAACTGGAATCGTTAAGTGACCTTTACTTTAGAGCTGTGGGTGCAGCTTTGTCTTTATCCGATGGGGTTATGGAATCTTCAAGAGAAGTCAACTCAGCCACAGCGAAGCCAGTATTTAGAGACCAGCGTGGGGCCAGACTGAGGGCACTTGCCTCAGAGTCCAGCTCCCTGACCATGACACGGTGTCTTGCACACTTGGCGGCTCCTGGCAGGTTTCCACCTCCACACGGGTCTCAGCACCGAGTCTGACTCCGGCGGACAGACTCCAGAGCCCACACTCATCACTGCTGTGAAATTAGTGGGGAATGCCATGTAACGTTTTTTTTCTTTTTAAATGTTTTATTTATTTTTGAGAGAGAGAGAGAGAGCACATGCATGCACACCAGTGGGGTAGGGACAGAGGATCTAAAGCAGGCTCTGTGCTGACCCCACAGAGCCCGTCTGATACAGGGCTCAAACTCACAAACCCTGAGATTTGAAGTCAGACATTTAACCGACTGGGCCACCCACTTCCCCTCCATGTAAAGTTTTCTGTTGAATGCTCCGATGTGCACTGAGCACGTCTGAGTACGTGTATAAACGGCATTTCCGGAACTTCCCGGACTGTCCTTGTTCATACAGAGCAGTTAACATCCGCACTTGCTTTGTCTTCGGATAAGAAACTTCTCCACTGAGTTAGGTGCAAAACGGTATCAAAGTGAGAAGAGCTGACCAGTGTTGTCCGTACCACCTTAAAAAAGATTGGTCACATTGGCCCCAGAGTGAGTGCACACATCCCGTTCTTGTGGGAACAGGACACAGTAGGTCACAGAATCCAAACAGAAGTCCGACAGAAAGTGCTAACACTCGTCTGCCCGCTTTGTATGTCCAGCAGACGTGGGTACAGTTCACACGGCCGTGGGCTTTGTTGAACTTAAAATGTGTGAAGAGCCACGAGCCATTGAGTTGTGCTGAGCTGAGTTCGAGCCATTGGGTTGGCCAGAGCCTTGACTGGGCAGGTGGTCCTGTGAGGGGGGGGTGGGGGGGTTAGCCAACGTTTTGTCTGCTCCGATGGCTCTGTGCCAGAGAAACAGAGTGCTCCCCATTGAACAGAGGAGAAATAGGGTCTGCAAGGTTAAGTTATTTGCTCAAGATCATAGCTGTTACAATGAAGCTGACATTTAAAATGAATTAGATCTGAATCACCCAAGTCATGATTCCATGCACATGACCTTGAGGTGGAGCAAGGTTAGCCAACTGTAAGGGCCAGGTAATAAATATTCAGGCCTGCGGGCCTGAGCTATCACCATCTTTTCTGCAGCTGCTCGGCTCTGGCAGGGTGGCTTGAAAGCAACTGTAGACACACGTAAATGACTGGGCATGGCTGTGTTCTAATAAAACTTTATTTATAAAGCAGACGGTGGCCCACAGGCCGTGGGTTTGCTGACTCTTGAGTTAGAAGAATCGCTAGAGGCCTGTTCATGCTGGAAGAAACCCTGATCTCCCCTGACTTTGCCACGTAACTATTAGGGACTGATTGTAGCTGGGTGCTCAGTTGGTAGCACGTGTTCGAAGGGGAAATGCAGTGAAAATGCAGGTCTAGGTTCAGTTAGCTCTGGCTGATAAGAGTGAAATCACCCATATATTAAGTCTTTCCAGGAATAAAGAATGTAAATTATAAATCATGATGGGTGTGTGTGTACTCCTGTAACAGTTGAGCCAAAAAGGCACCGTGACCAAGAAGTTAGCGTGCGCGCCTTTCACACGCCTCTGCCCACCACCCCTCTGCAGCCCAGCCCCAGTCGGCGAGAAGACCGGCCCGTCAGCTTCTACCAGCTGGGGTCCAACCAGCTGCAGTCGAATGCCGCCTCTTTGGCCAGAGATGCCGCCAGCCTGGCCAAGGACAAGCCGAGGAGCTTTGTGCCCAGCATCTTGCAGAACGAGACGTATGGAGCCGTCCTCAGCGGCAGCCCGCCACCCTCCCAGCCTTCGGCCCCCAGCACAGCCGGCGCGCCCCCCCTGCCCCCACGGAACGTTGCCAAAGGTACTGAACCATTGTAGCTCCCGCCAGTACACGAAGGGCTGTCTGGGCTTTGCTGTGGGAAGTTTGCAGTTGCTTTGCCCCCTGCTCGATGACCTGTGGGGTTTTGTGTCTCAGAGCCGTGTCATTGGCATCCTAAGGGAGCTCTCCAGTCTCAGGGTGCCAGTTGGTGGCGGAGTCTCTGACTCTGTCCTTGTCCTGGGCAGAGCAGCGGCGTCTGTGTCCCTTGGGGAGCGCAGGGACTCTGCCAGGGCAGCCTGCGGTGGGCAGCTCAGCTCGGGACTCTGCTCCTACGAGACCTTCCTGCAGACCTTTCTGTTCCTTTTCCGTTGCTTTTACCACTCACCCTCCCTCCCGCTGCCTTAATTCTTTCCGGTTTCATCTCCCCCCGCCCCGCCTGCATTCAGCCAGCTTGTGATGCCTGTGATTACCTTTTATTGCTGCAACCCCTATGAAGTGAAGGATAAAAAGGTGCTAATTTGGGGAACTGTGCACAACCTGATTGTAAGAGTACGAAACAACCCGTGTGTCCTGCCGGGCCTGCGGGCCCGAGCTCGCGCCACCTCATGTCGCTGGCTATGTCACGGCACCAGGAGCTGGACTCGGCAGATGCCGGTTTCTGTTTCCATAAAAATAGAGACAGGCCCCCAGAAGTTAGGTGATGTTCCCAGCCGGCCATTCTGCTGCTTGAAGGCCGGTCCAGCAAGTGGCCGGCCTCGCCCTGGGCTGGGGCTGCCAGACGTGGCCGGTTGCCTCCGGAGGGCTTCCCGTGAGAAGGGGCTGTGATGTCCCGGCACCTCGGCTACTGGACGCCGCTGCTGGGCCCCATCGCATTCGTACAGCAGCTGCTCTCCGGGAGGGGCTGCGAGGGGGGGGTGTGGCCCCGGGCAGGGGAGTGAGGATGACAGCCGCCCCCACCACGGCCCGGTCCCAGTTCTGAGCCCAGAGAAGGCTGCCGGCCCTGTGGTCTGGGACACTGGAGCAGACCCCCAGGAGGAGAGCAGGTGCTGCCCCGACAGGCCCCAGAAACAGCCCGCTTGCCCTCCCCAAAGAGCTTGTGGTCCTACGTGCCCACACCCCCGGGCTTGTCGGGGCGATCCCTGGGCAGGAGAGAAGCCGCAAGGTCTGGGAGGGGCCGGGGAGTGGAGGGCAGCCGCCACGGTCGGGCCCCTGCCTCCCCCCACATCCTGTGCACATGTGTTCCTCGTGCCAGGCTGCAGCCACAGTGATGGGGTCCCTCCACCCCATTAGTGGCTTACTGACTGTGTGTCATTGGAGGAAAGATGACAGTGTGCTCTGTTGGTCCTGCGAAACGAATTAAAAACCATCCATCTTTATTTTTTGCTGTCCTAAAGTCTTAGAGGGTTGGCCGGGTTTTCATTATTTTTCTGGCTAGTCCTATGGTTAGCTTCACACTCTCCTTTGATAGTGTCCTTGCACTTTATCCCTCTAGCCCCGCAAAGGGTCCCCCTTGTTTTTGGCCTAGTCCACACTTGTGCCCACACAACAGACAGAAAAGGGAGCCAACGTGGCGTGCCCCAACCTGGGACAGACAGGGTCCACCGCACAGGTGGCCTGCGTGGGGGACGTCTGCGTGGGCAAAGGAAGGACTGTGGCCTGGGCGGTGCTGTCTCCCTGGTCTGTCAGCTGAGCCTCCCTGTTGGCACCTGACCTGCAGCCAGAAATGTTTGTGGGAGGTGGGGAGCCCTCACCTGTCTCTCCATGTGGTCCGAGGACAGGGGCTCCCCTGTGCAGGCAGCCAGGGGAGGACGTGGCAGACGGGCAGGGGCAAGCCGACCTTCTACAGGCTGCGGGCGATGCTCAGGACACGTCATTGTAATCACTCACTTCCCTCTTCAGAGGGTACTCATATTAGAGAGAGAAAACCCGTAAGATTGTGAAAACCAGCTGATAACTTTCCCAGAAGCACTGTTGGTTTGGTGTGTGTAGAAGTGTCCATCTTCCAGATACCAGAGACAAGAATTTTTTCTTAACAAAAATCAGTATTCTACTTGTGGTCTTAAAGCTATTCTAGAAGGGTCATATTTGCCATTTTTCTGAGAGAGAGGATCAATAATGCGGTGTTCTGTTTCTGTTTTTGTTCTGTGCTTGTGCGTGCATTCGTGTGTGCGCGTGCATGCCTGTGCGTGCATGTGCGTGCGTGTGCATGTGCGTGCGTGAGCAGTTCAGCCAGCCTCCTCCGCTAACGCCCTGTGGAAGACAAACTCTGTAAGTGTGGACGGTGTAAGCAGGCAGCGATCTTCGTCAGATCCGCCAGCCGTCCACCCACCGCTGCCCCCTCTCCGCGTGACATCTACCAGTACGTTTTCTCCTTTTTCCTTTCTTGCCGCGGGCTTTTGGATCTGGATGGCTGGGGGGTGCCGGCGGCGGCCGCATGGGGAGCGCTGCGAAGCCAGCCACCCACAGACAGAGGCTGCCGGGGGCCGGCCCTGCCCGCCCCAGGCTCCCGGCTGTCCCGCCCCCAATGCCGGGCTGGGGGGCGCACACACCCTCCTCTTCTGTCTCCCCGAGCATTTCAGCCACATTTCCTCCTGTCACGCATGAGCCCAGGGCTTTGTTTCCTCTGGCCGTTTGGTGCTTCTCAGTATTTGGGCACAGGCTTATGGATACAATCTGGTATGTGTTTTTCTTCAATGTCGACGCATAGGTGGAAGTCCCAGGACCTGGGAGGGGTGGGTCTGGAGATGAGAATGTCTTTACTGGAGCAGTGAGGCGAGCCCTGGACGCAGGCCCTGGGCCCGTCTCCCCTGCTCTGCGGACCTCCCTCACGTGGGTCCCTGTAGTATGTACCCTAAGATGGGAGAGGCTGATCCCCAGCTGCAGTGAGGTGCCACGTGCACATGGGCTGGTGGCCCTGGAAGGCTCCTCGGTGCCCCCGTCCTGTCCTGAGGACAGTTCCTGCCTCAGCGAGGACCCCGCATACTTGGGGACAGCACTGATGTGTGTCAGAGAGGGGGAAACAGGGAAAGGAGCCAGGGGCTCAAGGCCCAACTCCGTCTCTGACCAACTTTCTGACTTTCGGGGAAAGCACATCACTTCTCTGATCCTCAGCCCCCCAAGTCTCTGTCCTGCCCCCTCACAGACCGTGGGGTCGGCACAGAGTTAGCGCCTCATGGGTGGTCTCTCCTGGCAAAAGGCACAGGGCCTATGGGCCGGCTGAGGCAGAAAGAGGACTGGCCCAGAAAGGCCCCGGCCCAGACTCGGGCCGCCCAGGTCCTTCCAGGTCCCAGGGAAGACAGCGTGACCCTGTGGTGGCATCCCCACAGGGACTTCCAGCTGGGGAGATACAGGCTCACCGAAACATTTGAACCGTCACTGGAGGCTCAGAAGGACTCCCTGCCAACACTACTTTCTAAACAATCTGCAATAAAAAGAGGGTTTTTTTCTCACAAAATCATCATAGAAAAAGGGAAGCCCTTGTCGGAGGAGCCTGGGGGAGAGGGCTGGGCTGGGACCAGGTCTTGACCGGCTGTGCGCCCCTCCCTCTCTTCCCACAGACCCCCTGGCTCCCACCCCGCCCCCTCCGGTGGCGAAGACGCCCAGCGTGATCGAAGCCCTGAGCCAGCAGAGCAAGCCGGCCCAGCCCGGGGTCCCCCTGGGCAAAGCCCCTGCGCTGCCCCTGCCGCCCCAGCTGCCCAGCCGCCTGCCGCAGAAGAGGCCCACTCCCGGGTAAGCGCCCCGCGGGGCCCGGCCCGGCCCCGCCCTGGCCTCTGGTGCTTGGAGGGCTTCCAAGCGGCAGTGACCCTGTTACGTCGTCTGGAATTTCTGTGCAAACATTTGAAATTTCCAGTGCTTCTACTGTGACATTTGAGTTCAGGTGTCACCTGACTAGTTCATCAGGTGTGAGCCCCTGAAAAATAATGAATCAAGAACTTTTAAGCTTTCATACAAATTTCATATGAATGTGTGTCTTCTATCCACGTAATGCGCGTGGGTTCCTGTTCAGTGTGGGCACTGGGTTTTTGGGAGTGAAGGTCCTCGAGATGCGGGGCCTGTAGGTTCGGTGTGCCACCAGGTGGCCTTGCGTCCATGCATTCCCTGCCGTGGGGGCACATATTTCCTACAGACGAGATGCTCTCCTGCATGAACGCGGTACAGCCAGCGTGGTAAGACCGGACATAGCGGGCCACCTGGCTGGCTCCGTCCGTGGAGCGTGCGACTCTTGATCTCGGGGTTGTGAGTTCAAGCCCCACGTTGGGTGTAGAAATGCCTTAAAAATAAAATCTTTAAAAGCGAGAGAAAATTAACATGGACATCTTACTACCTTCCCATTATTAAAACCCATTCAAGGTTTGCTGCTTGTCCAAATAACATCCTTTCCCACAGAGGGATCCAGTTCATGGTCTCAAGCTGGATCCTTACAGGGGAAAATGGCTTATTTAGCAGCAGTGAAACGTGAGCGCTGCGTGTGCTCATTGCTCTTGGGCGTCCCTGCCCCCAGGCAGGCCCTCCGAGTGGTCAGAACTGGGGACACACACACGTAGGTATGTAGGTGTCCTCGATGCATATCTCTAGTTACGAACACATTTACCTCTGTATTTCTATTTCTGTGTCGAAATCCAGGAGTTCACACTATCTCCCATTTCAGTTGTGGTAACAAACCACACCTAGACTTACTGCCATGAGACACAAACATTGTATTCTGCTTCGGACTCTGTCAGGAATTCGGATCAGCCTCGTGAAGACAGCTTATCTTTTCTCCCCAGTGTCTGAGGCCCTAGCTGGAAGGCTCTAGGCCAGGGATGGTCCCACACAGAAAGTGACTCACCGGCTAGGCTCCTAGCATCTCTCCAGTCCACACATCTGGGGTGGACGCTGGCCATCAGCTGGGGCTGTTGGCTAGAAAGCTTGCACATACATGGCCTCTCCGTGTGGCGAGGGCTTCCTCCAGTCATGGTGCCCGGGCCCCACAACAAGCCCCGAGAAAGCCCCAGCCCTGAGGGAGGGAGGGAGGAGCAGAGAGTGAGGGAGACACGGAATCTGAAGCAGGCTCCAGGCTCTGAGCTGTTAGCACAGAGCCTGATGCGGAGCTCGAACCCATGGACTGTGAGATCAGGACCTGAGCCGAAGCCGGATGCTTAATCGACGGAGCCACCCAGGCGCCCCATGAAGATGTTTTTTAAGTTTGTTTATTTTGAGAGAAAGAGAGCTCAGAAAAGGGGCAGAGAGAGAGAGAGAGAGAATCCAAAGCAGTCTCTGCACCATCAGCAGAGGGCTGGATGCAGGGCTCGATCCCACAACTGTGAGATCATGACCTGAGCTGAGATTATGACCTGAGCCGAAATCAAGACTCGGACCCTTAACCGACTAAACCATGCAGGAGCCCTGACACATGAAGACCCAGTGCCCATAAATAAAGCGTGACACCCAGTCACGCCCCTTTGTGCGTCACCTGTGGGTGCTCTCGTGCTGTGGCGGCAGCCCTGAGCAGTCCCGACGGACTTTATAACCCACAGAGCCTCAGCTATTTACTGTCAGGCCCTTTAGAGAGAAAGGCTTGCTGACTGGTGGCTTAGAGGGTCAGGCCTTTCCCGTGGGCGTTTTGTGGTCGGGAGTGACTAAGGGCAAAGGGGGTCAGCATGATGGTTTTTTTTTAAGAGAGAGAGAGAGTGTAAGTGGGGGAGAGGGGCAGAGGAGAGAGAAAGATAGCAAGCAGTTCAGGCAGGCCCTGAACTCGGTGCTGAGCCCAACACGGGGCTCAGTCCCACGACCCTGGGATCATGACCTGAGCTGAAATCAGAGTCACTCACTCAGCCGACTGGGCCACGCAGGCGCCCCCAACATGAAGATCTCTGTCTTGACACTGATGGAAATTGAATGGTGAGACAGACCAGATTGGGGGGGCTTCCCATGTCAGACCTTTTCGGTTCCTTGAAAATGTGTGTCAAATCAGTGCCATGTTTTCTTCACTTGATTCTGAGATGAGATGGAAGGTTCCTTTATTGGGGGGAAGGGGGAGAGGACGTGCTGCGGGGCCTCAGACATCAGTAACTCTCCTTCCCCTTCTTTTAGGGCTGAGAAGTCAACCCCGCTGACCAACAAAGGCCAGCCGAGGGGACCAGGTAATGATTTCGTTTCCTGGGGTTTGCAGCCGCGTGGCCCATGGGGGCAAAGTGGGAGCCCTTTCTAGCCGAGGTCAGGCCCCAGCGGCCACCCTGTCCCCCCGTGGACGGGGCTGCTCCCTGCTGTGTCCTGCGTCCTGTCCCCCTCTGATGGGGGCAGGGCCGGAAGGTCCCGGCGGGGAACTAGAAATCTGCAGAGATGCTGGCGGCCTTTGCCCTGCTCTGTGCCGCTCACGTGCACCGCGGCACAGAGGCTGCATGCAGGTCACACGGCTCCTGGGCCTTTACGAGACTTTTCACTCAGGAGATGAGAAAATCTCAGGAAACCTGCCCTTCAGACCTGACGCTGCGGCATTTACACTAATTGTTTATAAGTCAGTGGTTACAACTGAGGGCACTTGGTGAAGCTGATTCATTTTGGCCCCCAAGCAGCGGATCTCTCTGGAACGGAAGCCCTGGGTCCTCTGTCCAGCAGCGCGGTCCTGCAGCCCCCCGCCCCCATGCCCAGGAAGTCGCAGGCCGTAAGTGGAAGAGCCCCTCCGCTCCGGCCTCTGCTCGGGCCAGCAGGGAGCGGCGACTCCGCGGAAACCGGTCCTTCCTTCTTCCCCTGGCGGGGCGGCGGGAGGCTCCTCCCCGGCGCTGGGATGGTGGCGGGCCGCTCTGTCTGCACAGGCACGGGGCCGCCTCGCCCCGGTGCTCTGTGCTCGGCCGGGATTGCTGACCTTGGCTCCGGCCTCGTAGAAGTCCCCTGCCCATCCTGACACCTGTGGGCTCCGGGCCAGCACCCTGGGGACCGATGAGAAACCGAGCGGCCCCACCCTGTGCCCCGGGAGCTGAAGGCCCCTGCCACGCTAACCTCTGCCCCTCCCCCTGCTCAAGCAGACCAAGTTAAAGCCCAAGCGCGTCAAAGCTCTCTACAACTGTGTGGCCGACAACCCGGACGAGCTGACGTTCTCCGAGGGCGACGTGATCGTCGTGGACGGGGAGGAGGACCAGGAGTGGTGGGTGAGTCGGGGTCTGGGCCCGGGACGTGCCGGGGAGGGCGGAGCCGGACGCTGGCCCACCTGGCACCAGAGGTCTGCTCGCGGGCGAGGCCCTCCACCGAAGTGCGCTCGGCACTGGCGGCCCGTGTGCCCCCCGCACGCCTCTGCCATGGATGCCCACTCAGCGGGCCCGGTTTTCCCCCCGGTGGGTTTTCCCACAGGCCGGGCGGGCACCTGGGCTACAGACTCGAGGGTCTGAAACGAGGCCTTGAGCTTCGAGGTGGTGCTGTTCTCCGCAGCACCGCGGGTTTGGTGGCCGCGGGTGTACAGAAAGCTCACGTGGGGGCAGAGTCCCTGCGTGTCCGCCTGGGTCTAGAAAGGAGTGGTGACGTCCAGTGGGAGCAGGAATAGCAGGAGCGTGGCGGTGTGCCTGGTGACCCTGAGAGTGGCAGGGGTGGTCACCGTATGCCTGGTGACCCTGGGGGTGACAGGGACCTGGCAGTGTGCCTGGTGACCCTGGGTGTGGCAGGGGCCTCGCGGTGTGCCTGGTGACCCTGGGGGTGACGGGTGGTCACCGTATGCCTGGTGACCCCAGGAGACCAGACCCCATACTTCACAGACTCGGTGACGCTGTGCAGGTTGCCAGTGTCGCTAGGCCCGGCCCCTTGTCATTGAAAGGGAAGTCGCCGCAGCACCTGGGGGAGACCGCCCCGAAGGCCCCCAGGGAGGGGCTGCTGTGACAGATGACGGTGGGCCTCAAGCGGGAGTCTGGCAGCGTCAGCCACACAGGAGACGCCCACGGCCGGGCCTGCAGGCCGGGCTCTGTTCTGTCGAGTGTGAGCTGATTGGGCAGGTCCCCCGCGGAGCCCCCCACGGCCCCATCCCCAGGAGCGGTGTGGGCCCGGCGCGCTGCGGTCCCGTGGCCTCCTTCCCCTCGGGGGTCCGGGTGTTTCTCGTCCGCCAGCCCCTCTGCACGCAGCACAGCAGGCCGGGGGGCTGTCGCTCCTGGCACCCGCTCTGGCAAGGGCGCTGGGCCCTGTTCCCTGAGCCGCCGCTGCCGCGGGGCCAGCCTACACCCACGGCATGAGGGCCTGAACTGACCCGCAACCCCCAGCCAGCGCTCTCACGCCGTGTCCCCCCAGCACGAGGGTGGGCCCCAGCCGGACAGCAGGCTTGGCCCCCTGGAAAATACCTGTTCCTTTCAAACCCCGTGGAAGATACAGAAAAGTATGGAGAGGGGAATGCTGCCCCCAATCTCAGCACCGCCCCCCGCAGAATCTCACCAGCTGTATTACAGTGGTTTTCTTTTAGACTTTTTCTTACCTCCGTAATTTACATTGTTGAGATCATTCTTGGTGTATAACTTCTATAATTTTCCCAGAGTGAAAACAAGTGAATCTGCTGCAGCTTTCGGGAAACGCCTGACTACTTTTAAATAGAGCCAACCATGCATTTGCCACCACCTTCGACTTTGTAACTCATTTAAAAAAAAAAAAAAAAAGGAAGGGGCACCTGGTGGCTCAGTCCGTTAAGCATCTGACTTCAGCTCAGGTCGTGATCTCATGGTTTGTGGGTTCGAGCCCCACCTCAGGCTCTGTACTCCTTCGGATTCTGCTCCCTCCCTCTCTGTCCCTCCGCGACTCAGGCTGTCTCTCTCTCACAAAAATAAATAAACACTAAAAATTAAAAAAGGAAAAAGGCAATTGGGGGACAGTAGTCAGCCGTCCGGCCCTCAAGAACGCCCGGACCTTGGTGAGTGTGCTTCTGGGCCGACGCCTGGCCCACCTGTAGTAACGCTTCCTTACCCAGCTAGCACACTTACCCGGTTCTCTGAGCCACGTGGGTGTGAACTGTGTGGGTCCACTTACTACGGGGAGTTTTTTATATATAAATGCAGTATAGCACTTAAATGTGTTTTCTGCTCGTTTTCTTAGCATTTTCTCTCTCTAGCTTTATTGTAAGGACACGTATGTATAATACATAGAACACGCAGAATACGTGTTCACTTGCTGTGTATGTTATCTGGAAGGCTTCTGGTCAACAAGCTAATCGTAGTTGGGATTTGGGGGAGTGAGAAGTTCTATGTGGATTTTCAGCTGTGGGGGGCAGTGGCTGTGGCATTTCTAACTTCCCCCACCACTGTGTTCAAGGGTCAACTCTATTTGAAACATGGGTTGAAAGAAAAGGTTCCAACATCTAGAATTTTCATAACCACCTGAACTTTTGTTCATTCCAGATCGGCCACATTGATGGGGACCCCAGTCGCAAAGGAGCGTTTCCTGTATCATTTGTGCACTTTATTGCTGATTGAATTGCTACTGAAAAAAAAACAAAACCCTTCTTTTAACAGTTATGTTCCTATTCTGTTCTTGGTACCCAAACCCTCGCCAGCATGGCCGGTTTCATGAAACGTATCGTACGGCAGCCCTCGTCCGCCAGCACCGCCCTTCTTTTTTACACACTCAGAAGCAACTTTATGTGCATAAATGAACTGTTTTTATAATTTATGGTTTTCATGAAACACTGCCATACTTTTATTAGGAAAAACTGACTTCCTAAAAGGTGAACTGAAGTTATTTTAACTACGTAATCGAGACCCTCAGTCTCCAGAGTTAGCTGAACCTGAAGACGTTTGAGGATTAGAAATTCCTCAGCTCTCCTCGGCCTGCTTCTAGAGGCCGTTAGCGCAGTTGGCGTAGGTTGGTAAACTTGCTGGAGAAGTAGCCCAGCCCTGGACTCTCGAGACAAAATGCTATCAGCTCACCTTTAAAGACATTTAAAAAAAAAAAAAAAGAAACCTTTAAAGATTTCCTTTGAAATCCACCCGAGGTTTAGTTCAAGCAACTTGGAAATTGACGCCTTAGCGTCGTACTTTCCAGCCCTAATCTGTGAGGTTGCAACAACTATTGTATTCTGCATGTGCGTGTAGCCTGTTGTGAGCGATCCTGCTTAACCAAACCATCCGCGGTTTCTGACAGCATATGGTCCTAGCGGTTAATTCCGTTCCACGTTAGAGAAAACTGCATTTCCTGAATTTGGTTCTAGACTAAGGATGATGGATTGCAAAAGTTCTTTAAGGTAGTTTATATGCTTTAGGTGTTCTGGAACTTGCCTTCTTGACCCTCCTCCGTCACCCAGCCAGCGTGCCGTGGCACAGACCCCGCTTTGTTCACACACACTGCTCAGTGTGCCGCTGCCTTCCCTTCCCGGCTCCCCGAGAACCGTTGCTCCGCGTAGCGTCTTGTATTTATATACCGCACCGCCAGGAATGGTAGTTATACTGTCTTGAAATCGAATCTGTCCATTTGTAATCAAGAGCATACCCGAAATCTGTAGGTCCCAGGTAATAAAATACTCCTGCCCAGACATCCCGCTGTCACGACTGACCTCCATCACGTCATTCTCACTGGGGGTGGGGGGCGGGGTGTGTTATGATAAACCAAAACTCATGAGTTTAACCACCTTGATTATCATACCTCTATTTAGTGATTGTGAGTATGAGATTCGTAATAGGAACACTGGACGTTGTGGCACTCTAGAGTAAGTAGGCCGACGACGCCCACTTGGATTTGTACCAGAAGCGAAGGGATGAGCGTAGGGCCAGGCTTGGAGGGCGAGGCAGCGATGTCCTCACCGCGCGGCCACGTGGCACCTTTGACTGGAGCGGCCTGTCTTTATGAGGCAAGACTCTTGTAAGTGCAGAGCTTTGTGTTTTTTTCCATTATTAATTGCATTCTACTTTTTATTGTTTTTATAAAGGAAAACAGAACAAACTGGAACGTTTTATGATGTTGTATGGCCACTGCTTTTTGCCTTCCAAAGTTCCGGGTAAAAATATGTTAGATCTGTGATTAAATTTGTTTTGTTTTGATTTTAAAGCACTACATCTGTTTTCACTAAGGGTTCATTTCTGTTGTTTGAACCTTTCATTTAGTTAATCCCTCATAGATTTAAGAAAGCAAACAGATATTTTGCACAGTGCACTTATGTATATTTTAACACAGTCCTCTTGCATTCTGTGTCTCGTAATCTGCCTTTTGACCACTTGGTGCCAGCTTTATAAGGAATTAAAGTGGATTCTCACTGACATTTAAACGCCAGTTCCAAACCAATCTGTCAGGTTCACTGGCACAGAGCTATCTAGGAACTGTTTTTCCATTTGACAATTTGGTGGTGCTATTGTGCAGTAATTAATATTACTCGTGCCAGAGGAGAAATTCTAGTACCTTCCCTGCTGACATCCTTTCCTAGTTCTTTGCTCTTTGCAAATTAAGAAACAACTTGGGAGAGAGGAAAACACTGTAGATACCTATTTATACTTAAAGTCTACGCTCCGTGAACGTAGCTGCGGGATTCTGGCATGTTCCTGCCGCTCTCATCAGATACGACGTTGAGGGCTGAGGACTCCGATGCCTGCACGGACTCGCAGCCCCGTGCGGTCTGCGGCTTGGAGATGGCTGATACTCCGGTCATTCACTTGATTACTTTGAATTAGTTGCAGCGCAACTGTATATATTGTATAACCTAAATCAGTTCTTATTTTCGTGGTCCTTACCGCAGTGATTTATAATTAGAGCATGTTCAATAAGGTGACTCTTCCTGTTAACTAGTCATTTGACTGGAAAAAAAATAAAATACCTGTAAATGGACATAGTGTTATTTTTAATGTTTTTAATCCTCTAAGCATTGCATATTAAAATGGTCCTTTAGGAAAACCCACTAGCCTACTGTACATGAGATTCTTTCTATACTATTTAACGTGCGCGGCGATCTCTGGTCTGTGAGCTCGGAGATGAATACTTTGGTTTCCTGGTGCGTCATCCCAACAGCACACCTTCACCGTCGGCAGCGCTGCCTTGCTGTTCGGCCCCGGGGGCGGGGGGACACACGCTGCACCTCGGCCGGCACGTGACCACCCTGGAAAGGTCTCCGTGCTCCCCACTCACCGAGGGCAGTTCTGTGACACTTAGGTGTTAAGCTCATTTGTGGTTAAATGCGATGGGTGAGATCTCTCTTTTAGTCCCAGAAAGCGGGGGGCCTCGCTGAGAGCTCACTCACTGTAATCAAAGACACGTTTTAATAGAAAAGCAAACCATGAGCACATTACACACTGCATTTCTTCACTGTCGTCGCTTCCTTCTTCCAAAGTAGCTCAGCCCTGGAAGCTGCCGGACTCCCACACGAAGTCAGCTTCCCTCACTGCAGAGCTCAGGATTTCTCAGATGTTAACACAGAGTCAAAGGCGGTGGATAAAACTTTGCAGATGGCTTGTGCTTGCTCCTGCAGTAGGTGGAAAAGACCAGGTAAGAGACCTTATCCGTCTCTGCGTGCGTGTAATCTGGCCAGCAAAGGCATAGATCGGACCCTCTTAACACCGCTCCTAGCCCTTCCCATCAACAGGACACCCCGCGTGTCGCGGGCCCCCTTCCCGCGTGCCTTTGGGGAAGCGTTCGTGGTAACGTTTACTTGGCCTCTGGGAAGGAGCGTGACCGGTCCCTAAGGTCGCATGCACAGGACAGGAGGGGCTTCTGCTCAGGATGACACACCACTTTCTTCACCTGCCTTGCAACAGCCCTGACCTCAAGATCCTGCCGGGACAGCTGCCTGCCAGGGAGCAGGGGCACGGCGGGGGGCATCTCCGGAGAGCCCCCGAGAGGCCCGAAAGTACGCTGCGCTTCTACCCTCGGCTGACGGGCAGAGACTCAGCACGCCCCCGGAGAGCTCACCAGGCTGTGGCACTGGTAGACCCAGAGGCTGTACTCCTCGTTGCTCGCGTCCGTGGTCTTCAGCGCCAGCAAGCTTCTGCCCGCCCCCAGACCGTCATCGTAGCACACCATCCGGATGATCAAGTACAGGGCGTGCCGATGCAAGACGTCCTGCGGGCCCGGAAAACGCGAGATCGTGACCGTGTCCCCTCTGCTTCTCACTGCGCAGAGTTTGCTGTGAGGCTTTAAACAGACATGGCTATGGATCTAGCAGAAAAGAGTTTTTCACCCAAACGGACGTTCCAGAATGTTCAGTCAATGGGGCAGTTTGCCTTCATGATTACCCTTTCCTACTTAAAATAACAGACAGACGGGGTCAGATCTGAGTTCCCAATCCTCTTCTCTATGCCAGGCTTCTAAGCCGACGTCTGCTCTTCGCCGCCAGGAGGGCCAGCAGCGGGGTGCTGCCTGGGGCCCTGGCGCACCCGAGGAGCAAGAGGGCTCCCTGATCGCTAAGATCAGTTTGTTACGACCAGCCGCCAGGAACGCTTACCAACCAACAAGTCTGCAAACAGCAGACGGAACTCCAGGCGGGCCCTAACCAGCCCAACTCCCAAATTCTCTAATAAACGCTACTTACATACTGATCTGATGTGGACACTTTTATACCATACTTGGAAACTCCCATGATAAATTCTTCCTCCAGAGGAACGAAAGGCAACTTTCCATCTTGCTTTAAAGTAAAAATAAATTACATGATCTACATTAACAATCACGTCACGTTCCTTAAAACGTCTCAGTCAAGTTTAGTATCCGGCCATCACAAACCCAAACCCTTTTAAGAATGCAGGGCACACAACAGCCTGGCAAGAATCATTCTCCAAAGAGGCAGAAGAAAAATTCTCACCAGGATTTTGTTCTATTCTGTGTTCATAGATCTGAGCAAAATTCACATCCATTTGTCTTGACGTGAACCCTGGTTATAAACTGAGATCATTGTCACGGGTCCCAGTGAGGCTTAAATGTTTACATTAGAAAAATGAAGGTGTTGGGACACCTGGGTGGCTCAGTAGATTGAGCGTCTGACTTGGCGCAGGTCATGAGCTCATGGTTTGTGAGTTCTCTGCTGGCTGCGCGGAGCCAGCTTCAGACCCTCTGTCCCCGTCTCTGCGGTGCCCACTTGTATGCTCTCTCTCTCTCTCTCTCTCTCTCAAAACTAAATATTAAGAAAAGGTATTTAGATCTTAAATCTATTTTTTAAGTTTGTTTACTTGGATAAAGCATATGCAAGCGTGAGCATGGGGGAGGGGCAGAGAGGGGGGTGAAAAATCCCAAGCAGGCTCCACGCTGTCAGCGCAGAGGCCAGTGTGGGGGTCGAACTCGTGAACTGCGAGATCATGACCCAAGCTGAAATCCAGAGTCGGACGCCCAACCCACTGAGCCATCCGGGTGCCCCTAAAGGCGTTGAGGTCTTAAGGCCCTCCAAGCTCATGCTGATGTCCGTACGTGAGACCATCAGGAAGCATGTCTGCAGGAACCTCGCTTCCAAGCCACTCCACACCCTTCCCAGCGGTCAGGCAGGTCTGCTCGCCCCGTCCAGGGCTTTGAGCTTGATGACAGATGAGACCCGATGGGCTCCCTAGCGGATGACCAGTGCTGTCCTCCCAGAGGACTGCCTCGCTGGCCTTCCCACAGCAAACAAGACAGAGCTGGCAGTCGGTGTGCGTTCGTGCCGTGGGCATCTGTGTGAAGCGTCTGCCTGCCCGAGGGAAGTTCTGGCAGGGCAGCTACGTCTGCAGGCCTGCCTTCTCGGCTCCTTGCGAGGTTCTGGCAACCTCCCGCCGGGGAGGCGTCCGGCATCGCAAGAAGTGAACAACGGGATGATAGCAATGCTCCTGCCACTACGGGGGTCTTGACGAGCCCAGGGTGATCTGGGAAACTTATCAGAATGAAAATAATCCGAGTCCTCTGCTGGGGGGGCCCTCAGCCATCCTTCAGCCCAACAGTTGTCGGACTGGTGGTTGCTTGCACACTGCGGCAGTGACCGGGCCCCACACTGAACGCTGGGCTGTGACTATTGTGCGGACTTCCCAGGGGCCTCTGGGGGACGGCACACTCGACCGGCCTCCTCCCTCAGACAGAAGAGACTTCCTGGCTTCCCTGGGAACGTGGCCTTGTAGTGTGATCCCGTTCTCTCTGATTTACCGGAGCAAACATCCACAGAGGAACCCGCTCTCAGAACTGACAGAGGAGTCCTTCCACTGTGGTAACACAAAGGCCTGGGACTCCCTTTCGTGGGAACTCAGGAAGCAATTGGGGTCTTTTGTTTCGTCCGCTCCCACGCTGGAAGGGCACAGACCGTACAGCACTCTGCACTGACAGGACGCCTTTGCTTTGTCTTAGTTTTCATTCTTAATTTCCCTTCACAATTATTCTTTCAACCTTCTTGACTAGGATATATGTATTTTTTTAATTTGAGAGAGAAAGCGCACGAGCAGGGGAGAGGGGCAGAAGGGGAGAGAATCTTAAGCAGGCTGCACGCTCAGCTTGAAGCCCAACGTGGGGACTCGATCCTGCAACTCTGGGATCGTGACCCGAACTGAAATCAAGTCGGGTGCTCAGACAACGGAGCCATCCAAGCGCCCCCACTGACCGGGATATGTTTCTGAAACCCACCTCACCTCAGTTCTTGCTGCAAACGGTATAACTGATAGGTCAGCACCACTGGGGTAGAGTATCCAAACCGCGGTCGCTAGCTCAGTGGAACTACATGCAGTGAAGTTGCGCAGACTGGTTGAAGAGACAAACCGGCGGTGTGTGACTGGTCACCGCACGCAGCTCCTCATTTCAAAGAGGAGCTCAGTCAGCCCTGACAATGTAAAAAGGGCTGTATTCTGGAAGGAAAGAACTTTCCCTGTTGCCACGGGACTCTGTCCCGCATACCGTGTACGACCTAGGACCACAGTGCTCAGTGAATATTCTAACAGTGATGAAAGCACGGAACAGGTTCTCCAAAGCTGTGAATGTATTCTCTAGAATGTTCTAACATTTAAAAATACACATACACATTTTTTTTTTACCTGGGCAACATCTATGTAATTTATCAGGTCCAGCGGCCCCTCAAGACTTTGTCCTTCAGAGAATTTCAGCCTCTCGATGGCGCCGACGTATTTGATCCGAAATTCTGCACAGGCATCTGAATGGCTATTGCTTTGTCCTGAAGGTGAGAGGAAAATTGTTAGTGGTGAGACTTCAAAAGAAAGATCTGCGTTACGGGGCATCCCCGACCCCTTCGCGAGTAAAACCTAGACTGTGGTCAGAACTTCACCATTAGTGAAAATAAAACACATGTGATGCGCAGTGATTTGAAGTAAGAGGAAAGAACTTGGAATCTCACTAGCCTTTTCTTCAGTGACTCATAACTGCTCAGCATAAAAATCTCAACACGAATTACAACACAGGAGAAAAATAAGTTACCAGCTGGGTAATGACTGAGTACCTTCATGATACATTAAGATACTTAGAGTTTTCTTGGCTGCTGCTTCCTCTTTACCGTGTTAACCCATTAATTTGCTTTCCCCGTTCAGCAAACCTGGTTTGCCTTTACCGGTCAAAAAACAACAACAAAAAACCCATAATTCCTTTTTCATGTAGGTGGAATAATGCCAGACAGGAAGTCTCTTAACATCAACAGATGCTATTTACACGACAGATGGCATCGGGCTGCGGACCTGCGTGGGCTGGAAAATCCGGCCGGTGCCCAAACAGATCACCACAGAGTGTGTGTCATCTGCCGGTTAAAGGAACACTCTGGTTCCTCTTAGGTTATGTTTATGGAAAAAAAGATGCCCACGTTTTTAATATTTTTAAGGCCTCTGAAGTAAGAATAATAGACCTTACGCTACTCTGTGCTCTCTTACGTCATATGCTTCCAACTTCCGCCCTCTCCCTCTGCCATCCCCACTCTCATAGACTGACTCGTCTCTGATCCTGAAGGAAAAGTAGACAAGAAAATATATGTGTGTGTTTTTTTTTTTTATTTTCAGTTCAACTCCAGCCGTTTAAGGGCCTGGGTGAGAAGCTACCTTTTGATTTCTCAGGAGCTGCTCACTTCAGGGGAGGTGGCTGCATGAAGGTTCTGAGGGTGTGCGAGCTTCCCTTCCATCAGCGAGACGGTCTCCCGCACCCCACAAATACGGTCATTCCGCTAGAGCTTTGCCGCCCATATCCCGGAAAGCTTTCTGAAACCCTGAAACTGTTACAGGGTCTCTTGCACACGGGTGTGCTCTAGGAGGCATCACGAGCAGATGCCCACACGCGCTCGCAGACCACCAAGGCCGGGGCTTTCACCAGCCACTTCACACCAACCCACGTCCCACCGGATCTTGAGCCATTTCTAAACTCTTGTCCAACATGACAGAGGAGAAAACGAAAACCCCCGGCACAAGAACGTGTTGCGCTCTCCTGGGGACACTTTAGGATCACCAGGCCAACGCCTTAATAAATGGTCCGACTCTGCTCCGTACCTGAGCTCTTGGTGGAGTCTGTGTCGAGGCTGGCCACGGTGCTGGATCGCGAGAGGCCCCCGAGGCTGGAGTCTACAGACTGAGAAATGACAGACAGAAACAGAAACCGATTGAGAAGCGCTGTCTTCTCGCAGATCCTCTACCAGACATTCAAATCACTTCCATAATTGAATCAACACACAACAAAAGCAGGTTGACTCTTCAGGCAGATTGAATGTGGCAGACTGTTCCAAGACACATTCTACAGCAGACATCAAAAAACAGGTCATCCCAATGGCCCTTCCCATAAGAGCATCAGACAGACACGGTGTGGGCGTGCCCAGTGTAAACCACAGCATCGCACCTGCCGCCTGGTGAGATCCCTGCGAGTCAGGTCACTGTGTGAAAATCTGCGCCTTTCACTTAATTTCCACTGACCCCAAAAAGAGCCCGGTGCGGAAAGCAGGCAGGGAGCACGATCCCGTATTATAAATGAGCAAAGCTACCTACCCAAGGTTACATCTAGAAAATACCCCAGACCTCCAATCGAGGCCTAACCCCACTCGCGAGTCTCTGCAGTTTCTCTGACAAGGACGGGCTCACGCAGTCGCGCACAGGCCGGCCGGCAGACCAGAGCACAATTCGCAATGTGAATCGCAAAGAAGAGTCAACAAAACTGTTCAGCAAAACACAAAGAATCTTCCGTGTTAGTGTGGCTTGTCCTATAGAATTAGACTCTGGATACGCTTCATAGAAATAGTCTGTAAACATTCCTGATTCCAAAAATTAGTCACTTTTTTTCACCTCAAATCAAAGTTAGATTTTAAAATATAAACGTTAGTATTAGATTTATATATATAAAGATTTAAAATATAAAGGTTAATTTAGATTTTAAATTAAATATAAATATCAGATTTTAAAATAACAATATACTCTAAATTCCTTAACGTTTGAGAAGTGAATAGAGGCGAATACAAAAGTGTATCTTACCTATGTTTTCCCCTCTTTCAGTAATTGCCCTCCTTAGCGCCTAACGTAAAGTGAGAGCAGAGCTGTGGGTTCAGAGATGCTCAGTGTAACGCTCCGTGTGGGACGGAAAACCTGGAGTAACGCACACGCGCAGGGTGGGGGGAGGAATAGGGATTTCTACACACTGACTCCGGAATGAGCACGACCACTGGAGCAAGTGACACAGTGACAAGTGCGCTTAGGCTCCTCCCCCACCCGGGGAACACCAGCGCCTGCCGAGCCTCTGCACAAGCAGAACAGGCCGGGAGAAGCTGGTCTGTTTTCCCACTTCTGGAACGAAACCTTCCCTCAACCTACAACCCACACCTGACAGTCCCGACTGGGCTCCGAAGCCACACGGCGGGCGGTCACCATCATTGCAGGGAATGGGCCCTCACTCCAGCTGGTCCAGGGACGGGGACTCAACGTAGCATTTGCCTCACTATCCAAATAACTCGGCATTAAGTTACTAGACCTATAGTTACGCACATGCAACCACCAACCCCAGAATTGAAGACCCCCAGCCCCTTATCTATGCCTGCGATATCTATCATGTAAAATATTTGAAAACCAGTGTTTCACTGAGACCCTTCATCCGTCCTCTGTCGCATCTAGGTTTGGGGCATTTAATAACCTCAGAAATCTCCATAACAAAATAAAATTAAATCGAGCCCAGGGTAGTGCGTCTCTAGCGCAGAAAGTGAATGTTAAGATGCACCTCGTCTGAAGACTGTCGGCAGCTCTGCCGTGGTTGGCACCTTTGTGCGGTGCCAGGGAGGAGAGACCTGAGTCCCCTGAGTTAGGATTCTGTCCCCAAGTCCACGCCCCTACCTTGCTCTTCGTACTGATTTCACTGCTTTGGGAACTGCTGCTACTGTGTCGTTTTTTGCCTTTCCGGAACATTTTTCACCATAGCTCGATGCAAAGCTCCCCCTGGAAGAGCAAACGAGTTAGTCTCAGCAGGAAAAACAGCTTTAAATGACTTCCCGCATCACAGGAATAAAGATCACCCATTCCTTCCGGGTCCACAGTGTAGTCCTTTTACTGGAAACAAGTATTTTCCTTTGACCACGAGAGTTGAATATTACTATTTCCTTCTTTCTTTCTTTTTAAATTTGAAAAATCTAGGGGCACCTGGGTGGCTCAGTCGGTTAAGCATCCAACTTCAGCCCAGGTCATGTTCTCACAGTTCATGGGTTCGAGCCCCGCGTCCGGCTCTGTGCTCACAGGTCGGAGCCTGGAGCCTGCTTCTGATTCTGTGTCTCCCTCTCTCTCTGCCCCTCCCCTGCTCATGCTGTCTCTCAAAAATAAAAATAAAAAATATAAAAAAATAAAAATAAACATAATTTTTGAAAAACCTAACCCAATGAACCAGGACAGAAACCTTCCTGTCCTACCCAGGGCGTGAGAAGCCACGTTCTCAGAGGTAACACACGCGCATCATCGACTCCTCAAAACACCCAGGTGCCCGACCTCTCTTTAATCAATTCAAGACCTTAGTAAAATATGTGACGGAGCTTCAGCTGCTGTCGGGTTCACGGCCTGTGAACGGTCGGGCTCAGAACGGAAGACACGACACCTCTCAGAAATGTGCCCTGTTCCCCAGGCCTGGGGCCGTCATTAAGTACAAGTTGACATAAAGCATTGTGAGGTGCCGGCTCTCCCCTCCTCACTCCTGGAAGGCCAGGCAAGGAGGCGCCCTGGAGTTTTCCAGAGTCAGTCTTGCAAATATCTGTGCTTACGTGATAACTAATGCCTTGGAAGCAAAATGTGTCCTCGCCCGTTTCATACAAGCACATCTATTCCGCGTGCAGAACCACGAACCTGCACGGCGACCTCTCGCAGTTCAGTGTCTCTAAGCGCACGCGTCACTTTTACCCTCGCAGCCGCCTGACAATGCGCTCGTTTGCTCCCGATGTTTTTACGGGCTTCCCTCGTCTGTGCCGCACGTTAGGCTGGGAGCTCCAGGCCCCGAGGGCCAGGGGCCAATAGAAGCTCGGTTTTGATCTGTGTTTTATAGATGAGGGAAGTGTGACCCATCTTTCGGGAGGATTTATGAGTAAGATAACCTAGCGAATTTTCACCAAGGATCGGATCCCACCAAGGGAACCAGGGCACCTGCTTACAGTGGAACGAATTCTACTTCATGGTCTCCGAAGCTCCCGCAGGCGGCCGTGTGCGCGGAGAGCTTCCTGTCCTCCCGACGCGGTCGGTTCTTTTCAGAACAACAAGGCACCTGACGAAGGAACGAGAATGAGTAAGTCATGGGCTGGTCACCGAATGTCCCTGCGCCCATGGCAAGTGTCTCCCCTGCATCTGGAGACCCCATTCTCAGGCCACTCGCCAGTGTCTGTCCTCAGGCCACTCGCCCAAAACTGAGTTCCAAGCCCAAGCTTTTTCAAGAGCCCCATCATCCAACATATTTCTACGTTTCTGATTCATTTGTGGAGTAGCAAGAAAATCTGATTCACTCATTCATTCCTGCGTATCCAGTGAGCACCGTTTAGATGCTAGGTACTCATCAGTGAAGTGACATAAGACAGACAAAGGCCCTGACCTCAGGGAGCCCATGCTCGGAAAGATGAGACAGACCAACAAGAAAACCAACTACACACACATTAGGAAACAACTGGTGTGAGGGAAATGAAAGCAGGTTCAGGAGATGCAGGCGATGGAAGGAAGGGTGAGCATGTAAGACAGAAAACGATGCTCTAAGGGAAGTGAGCAATAGGAGATGTGAGGAAGGGAAGGAGGGAGGCCATGCAGGTGCGGAGGAAAAGCATTCCAGTAGAGAGTAGGGCAAGTGCAAAGGTCCAGAGGGCACATGCCTGCTGCCAGGAACAGCAAGAGGCCAACTCGGCTTTCACGGGAGCAGAGGGGAGAGGGACAGACGAACAGAAAGATGCATGGAGGCTTTGCAAACCACAAAAGTCTGGGGGGGGGGTGTTATTTTACGTTTAACAGGAAGACTCCAGAGGCTGTTAGAAAGCAGTCAAGTGATAGGACCAGACTTCGGTTTTAGAAAGACGACTGGCTCTGGGCAGAGAACTAGCCGCAGAGGCTGTAAGTAGAAGGAGAGAGAGTAATTAGCAGGCTACTGGAGGTCAACTGCTGCCACGGATCCCCGAGTCCACGGGATGCTTCTCAGCAAGAACAAGGTGGCAAGAGGGCATTGTTCCAAGGTCTGCACAAACTGGCTTAGCCTCGCGGCATAAAACGCCATGTTAGCAGTCTGATGAGTGAAAACAGGGCATAGCACATTTAAGGACATTATATCTTAAGAGTGTGTGTGTGTATATATATATTTCAACACACGTAACATTTTTAAATATGATTTTAAAATAGCATTTTATTCCATTGCTAGTGAAATCCTGAAGCGCCCTCCCAGCCCCTGGAATACTGGAATGCTTTGGAAATGGGCACACGGGTGCCTCACGCCTTTGCAGCTCCCTTAAGAACTTTCTTTCCCCACCAACTGAGAAGCTGAGGGAGGAAAAGGCACTTATTAAAGTCTCTGATATCTGCAGCTATTTTGATCTGTGCTCTGAAGCAAATTATTCTTGTCTCTAAATTATTCATGTGCAAAAATGAGGCCAAAGATAGTCACATGGATGTTCCAAACTTACCAAATGCAAAAATGCCTGAAGCAAACGCATCGTTTTCCCTTCCATGTCTGCCCCGCTCGGCTCCTTTCCCTCTCAGTAAATCAGTATTATCTCTGGTGCAAACCAGGGAAAGCATCACAATGTCCACCAGGCCCCACACACAATAAAATACATCTGCTGAATCTCGCTCACCCACGCCTCTCAGTTGGAGAGGCCCCGTCACGAGCCCCGTGCTGGGTATCACTACTTCTCCATCCCCTGATGAAAGCAGTGCAGCCTTAGCCCACAGCAATGCAGAGTTTAGCAAGTAAAATAAGGCATTCATGTCCCAACGGGGCTCCTCGCCACTTTAAATCTACGTAAGACCAACCCCCAGCTAAAATGACTTCTTTAAAACTCAAATCTGCTGCGGGCCGCCCAGTGGTAGGTGCTACACCTGCGTGTCACCTCCTACGGACCAGCAAGGCTGCAGTATCACAGCCCCTTTCAAATGAAGAAGCCAAAACTCCAAGGTCACCTGGCTAGCAATGAGTGGGGCCAAGTTCGGAACCTAAGAGAGACCCGACCGCCAAAGCTCTTTCCAGACCCCATCCCGCTTCCCACGTAGTCCGCACTGATGCGTTGTGCCTGCCACGTGCAGACGCGCAGGGTGACAACAAACAGGACAGACACTACTCCGGCCATTCGCAGCGGCGGAAGGGGGTTGGAGCGGTGGAGCGACCAGGAGGAGGGAGCGCAAAAAGACAGGGCTCCTCGCCGCCCCACCAAGCGGAGTCTGACTCGGGAAACGGCCCCGCGGAGGCTCCCACTCCCGTCGCCGTGTCCGAAGGGACCGATCCACACACGACACCTGCCCTCCCAGGCGCGGCGGTCCCACCCCAAACAGGAGCCCGGCACCCGGGGCACTGCATCCTCCCGCAGGCCCGGGCCTGCTCCTCCGCCCCCGCCGCCCGCGGACGTGGGTCCCCGACCCCGGGAAGGCGGGTCCCGGGGGAGACCGCAGCTCCCGCGGCCCCACCCATCCGCCCTACCGCGGGCCTCCCCACCGGCGCCGCCTTCGGGGCCCGCGTTCCCGGCCAGGCTCAGTCCCGGAGCCGCCAGGGCCCGGCTCTCACCTCAGCCGCGGGCCCGCCCCTGGGGCCGCCTGCGGTCGGGATCAGACGCCCACCGCCCAGGCAGCGGGCACTGCGGCAGCCGCTCCAGTTTCAATTCCAGTGCCAGCTTTTCCGGGGCCCCAGGCCCCGCCCGCCGAGCCCCGCCTCCGAGACACCGCGCAGGCGCAGAACGGACCCCACCCCAGGTTTCCTGACTCCGCCGGGGAAGGAACCTCGCGACCCTGGTTCTCCGACCGGAAGTCAGGGGGAGGAGCTTAGTGTCGCGGGCGCCGGAGGGCCGGAAGTTGTGCTGTGGGTGGATGGGGTTCTTCTACCTGAGGTTCCCCGTGGCTCTGCTTCCAGGTTAGGAAGACTCCACCACCTGGTCCTCGCCGCCGCTTCGCCTTCAGACTTCCGAGATGTCTGCGATTCCTGCTGAGGAAAGTGACCAGCTGCTGATCCGACCCCTGTAAGGGACCAGCAGGAGAGGGAATGAAGCCGCGGGCTGTGCGAGGCGAGGAGGGGTGACCGGGTGTTTGGCCGCCTCAGTCGCCCCTCCCACGGTCGCAGGCCTCGGGAGCCTGACTGTGGTCCGCAGTTGCGGGCCAGGCCTCTCGGGCCCAAAGGGTTTGGAGAACTGTGGATCGGAGCGGGCCTGCTGGGTTGAATGGGACTTTGCTTTCTCTTCAGCCTCGGGGGAGAGCGTGTTGGAGTTGGGGGCGGGGGAAAAATGTCTCTGGGCCGCTGGGCCTTTCCTAGATGCTAAAGAGCGGAAGCAGCAGGATGAGATGACCTGGGTTAGGCCCTGGCAGGTGCGAGGAAGCGCCAGATCGGTTTCTAACGTTACCTCCAGGACTTGACGTTCGCCAGGATGTGAAAGAGGAAATAAGTGAACTCTGAGTTTTGACCTTCTGACTTCAGACCCCAGCAGGATAGAGCGGGGAGAAAGAGGAGAAAGAGCAGAGATGTTAAGGACAAAAACTCAGCCGTTGATTGTCCATGAGAAGGCTGGTCTTTGGCGGAGCTGGCCTTCTGCCGGAGAAACACTTCACAGATCTAGAATGCTGCTTAGAACTTAGAAAAGTGGGGAGCTTTTTCCTAGAGATGAGCGGTTTGCATTCACAAACACATGTTTGGGTAGAAGTCGGCCTCGCATTAACTCGTGCGTTTTTCAGAAGGTAGACCGTATCTACCCACCCATCCAGTAAGGATTAGGAGGTGAGCGCCTACCCGGGACATAGCACGGGTTTCCCAGCGCTTAGCTCACACGCGCCCTCTCTTCTGTACCAGCAAGCGCTGGGCAAGTGTAGGCACCACACAAGGCACTGGGGCAGCGCTGAGTTAACTGAATTCATCCTTTTGGAAGGAATTGCAAAGTGAAAAGTTCTGGAGAGATAGTTTGGAACGATAGGAGACCATTACCTCGGGAGCAGACATGGAATTCGGCCCCTACTCTGTCTTTTACTAGGAGAACAACCTCACTGAACCCAGGTCTTCACATTTAAATAATATAGCAGTACTTATTGTGAGGCCTGAAGAGCATAGTAGGTGCTCAGTAAATGGTGACTATTAGAAGAGTCCAGAGGCATTGCACTGAGTGCTGGGAGAGGACAAAAGGATTTTTTAAAAAATGTTTTTGAAAGACAGCACGAGCAGGGGAGGGGCAGAGAGAGAGGGAGACACAGAATCTGAAGCAGGCTCCAGGCTCTGAGCTAGCTGTCAGCACGGAGCCTGACGCAGGGCTCGAACCCATGAACCGTGAGATCATGACCTGAGCTGAAGCCGGATGCTTAACCTACTGAGCCACCGAGGCGCCCCGGAGAAGGGATTTCTAACAGGTTAACAAGCAAAGCCTCACTCCTATATCCTGGAAAAGGCAATACGTGAGCTGAGTCCTAAAGAGTAAGTTGGGATTAAAGACCATAAAGTGTAGGGCAAGGTTGATCCAGGCAGAGGAAGGGGCACCTGAGAAAATGAGAGCGGCCACGGTTTGTGGCCGGTTTCCTCGTGGTTGTGGCTGAAAGACGAGCGGATGGGGGTGGGGGGGGGGAGGCTGTCAGGGACCAGCTGAGGAAGGACCTGGAACACATACGAAGGAGTGTGGGTGTTTGTCATGTCAGTTCTAGGGAGCCAGGGAAGGGTTTGCGCACGGTGGGATATAGTGGGAATCGGGTGCTGGGAAGAGCACGCCTAACAGCAGTGCAGCGCCTGAGGGAGTTCGGTGGAGGGAATCCAGGAGGATGTAATTGAAGTAACAAGTAAAAACCAGAGCATGGAGTGAACGAAATGAGCCTCAGTGAATTGGAAAGACGCAGGTTTCTGCGAGTAAGGAGGCGGAGTCTTTGCGGCTGACCCGATGCACCAGAGGGGGCGGTTGTGCAGAGGACTCTTAGGCTGTCTGGGATTCCTAAGCTGGGCAGCTGGCAAGTGGTCGTGCCAGTCACTTGGGGAGCACAGGAGCTGGGCCGGGCCTGGAGTGAGTGCGGGAGTTCTGCTGTGGGACAGCCGCTTTGTGGAGACACGATTTTCATTCCTACCGCTCATTAGAAGCGTACGGTACAGTGCTTGCTAGTATATTCTTGTTGTAAAACCAGCACCGCTGTCTAATTCCAGAACACTTCCCATCATTCCAGAAATAAGGCCTGGACCCATTAGCAGTCCCCCCATGTCCGCCCAGCTCCCGGCCACCACTAATCTTTCCTTCTCTGCAGATTTACCTGCCTGGCTGTTTCACTTAAACGAGATCATATAATACGTGACCTTTTGTGACTGGCTTAGCTTTATGTTTTCAAGGCTTATAACTTGGAGGTTTTTAGTCATTCAGCAAATATTTCTTTTCTTTTTTTTTTTAATGTTTATTTTTGAGAGAGACAGAGTGTGAGCAGGGGAGGGGCAGAGAGAGAGAGACACAGAATCCAAAGCAGGCCCCAGGCTCCGAGCTGTCAGCACAGTGTCTGATGTGGGGCTCAAACTCACAAACTGTGAGATCATGACCTGAGCCAAACTTGGATGCCCAACTAACTGAGCCACCCAGGCGCCCCAGCAAGTATTTCTTGAGATTTACTGCGTATCGGGGACTACAGCTAAATAGTGGTGATCAAAAAAGACAAGTTCTCTGCTCTTACAGAGCCTTTTTTTAATGTGTTTTATTTATTTTTGAGAGACAGACAGAGACAGCGCGAGCAGGGAAGGGTTAGAGAGAGTGGGAAACACAGAATCTGAAGCAGGCTCCAGGCTCTGAGCTAGCTGTCAGCACAGAGCCTGACGTGGGGCTCGAACCCACGAACCGTGAGGTCATGACTTGAGCCGAAGCCGGACGCTTAACCGACTGAGCCGCCCAGGCGCCCCACAGAGCCTTCATTTTAATACCGAGAAACAGGCCCGCAGTGAGTAGATGCTGCAGCCTCACGGAGTCATGAATGCCGTGATGGAGTTGTGCGAAGGGCAAACAAGAGAAGGGAGCCCAGAGAGTCCTCAGAAGGTGACGTCTGGACTGAGATCCAGTCCTGGCAGTATCTGAGGGCAGAGCATTCTAGGGGGAACGGGCAAGGACTAGGGCCTTGAGGTGAAAACTAGTTTGGCGTATTTGAACATCCGGTGCCTGTGCGATTTGCCAGTAGAAATTCGTAAACGCCTACAAATCCAGGGTCAGAAGCCATCGGCACGTCACACGCTTTGAGACTGAAGGTCACGAGGCCTGAGGGGGGCCGAGCAGGGACCCTTGCGGTGTCAACATTGGAAGTGTGGGCAGAGGCCCGTGAGTGGGAGGAAAACCAGCCGGCGGCAAGGGAGCGGGGCTGCGGGGACCAGGACCAGGAAGGCCGCCTGCACTCCGAAGCAGAGCCGCTTTGCAGCAGTTCCGGAAGGGGGGCCTGGCCAAGGCCAGTTTGAGCCGAGTGAGGGGGGCTCTCAGGAGGTGGCCGCAGAAAGGAATCGCGTGGGGGTTGGGGGAAATCAGAACGGAGGCGTTCTAGCGTCCCGGTGAGAACGCCGGGGCAGGTCCCGGTCGTGCTGCGGAAGCAGGTAGAAGGGAAGTGTCCAGGGCCTCGGAGGACGGGTGTGTCGAGCGGACACCGTGGCGGCAAGGTCGGCCTCGGACAGGAAGAGACCTGTGTTGTGTTGCTACAGGAGAAATGGAGGAAGAAATGTGGGTTAGGTGGTAAGTGACGTTGAGGAAACAGGCAAACAAACCGTATGGTTTTTAACGGGTATTTTTGAGAGAAACAGTGTAAGCAGGGGAGGGGCAGAGAGAGCAGGAGACACAGAATCGGAAGCAGGCTCCAGGCTCTGAGCTAGCTGTCAGCACAGAGCCTGATGTGGGGCTCGAACCCACAAACCATGAGACCATGACCTGGGCCTAAGTTGGATGCTTAACCAACTGAGCCCCCAGGCGCCCCTGAGCTGTGTGTTTTCTGACGAGGAGCAGGCCCCTGCCTCGATTGAAGAAGCCAGAAGGCTGGGAAACTTAGGAACGAGGGCAAAGTTTGAAATCGTCGCCGTGGACGCTGCGAGAGAAAGCAGCCGGGGACACTTAGGAAGTTGCCGGAGGGCCCGTGGACATGGCGGCCAGCACTTCCTGGCACCACCGTCGTTCCGTCTCGTCTCTTCCTCGGCGTCGTGCTGGCAGCAAGACCTTTGTCTGCAGACAGAGCGGTCTCGTGTCTTCTCCCAGTGAGAGGACCGAGGACCCAGAGGTCAGGGTCCCCGACGCGAGCCTTTCCGAATGCTCGGCGCGTATGGGCAGAGTGAATGCGGGGTTGCCGGAACAGGTGGGAAAACACATCAGAGAAGGTGAGGGACCCGAAAAACAGGTGGGCTTAGCTTCAGGTGCGTCTTAGGATAATTGGGAATTAAGGCTGTTTTGCTCATTTAGGGAGAAAGGAAAATAGCCTACGTCCTTGGCCTCCAGTACCCTGAGGTAACAAATTAGAAAAGGGTCTGAGGTTCAAGGCCAGGAATAAAATAAGTGTATTTAAATTTAAGCTATGTAAGTAATTGCGTAGTGTGCTCCTAAAGAAAATGAAAGAGTGTGGAAGTTCTTCGGGGTTCACACGCAAGTGCTGATCCTGGAAGTGTGGTCACGTGCTCTGCGGAACGGCTGGATTGCGTTTCTGGTAACATCGGGACGGAGCCCTAACTTTCTGAAGGGCTTCTTGTCCCCGCACCGTCTCCTCTCAAGTTTCAGCAACTGCAAAATCTCTGACCTCCCGAGGGTCACTTTCCATCTTTTTCCACACTGACACCGTTCTTCCCTATCTTTGTAAGTTTCTAGAACTCTTACCTGCCTCGGATCAGTGTCACCAGCAAAATGGAGCACTATTTAAATTATTTTTTTTTTAAAGTTTGGATTTATTGGGCTTGATTTTGATTGTTTTTAATCATTTTTACTTCTCCCCTCGAATGTCTGCAGTGGAGCCGGGCAAGAAGTTGGAAGATCATGTATTATCCTGGAGTTCAAAGGAAGAAAAATCATGGTAATTATTTTCTAGTCAGGGGGTTAGGTCTTTCCTGGTACCGTGGCTGTCTTCACCTCCCAGAAAAATGTGGTTGTATGTGTAGTCTGTGCTGTATAATGTTATTGGGAATAACTAATATGCTCCTATTTACTGATTTGACAAAACTTTAACTGAGAAGATGTATCCTAAAGTGGTAAAATTGTCAATCAGATCTCCTAAACTCTTACTTCTTCATGGTTCCTCTCCTGCTCATGGAGGGTGGAGTCAGACTAACTGGCCCCGCCCACCTCGGAAGGCCACCGGGGAACTGGGCCGGGCTGGGTGCCATGCTCCAGCTGCCCCCACGCTGCCCGGGATGATAGAGCCCTGGTTCAGCAGCGTGGATACCTAAGTTTCCATCGGGGGGATGGGGAGCTGGTCCCTGACCTCTTCACCCATTTCCTTATCTGAGAGACAGGAGGCAGAGAGATGACTTACGTGGTCCATGCGAGAAAGGCACTTCGTGGCCCATCCTGTTCCTGTGGTTCCACTTTTCTGCTTCACTGACCGTCAAAGAACAGGGGTGTGTCAGATACGGTCATCTTGTAGTCAGTCATTGTATTAATGTGGTAGTGATGCCCCAGTATGAGTAGGTAACTCGTTAATGACTGGCTTTAAGAATTCATTCCCTAATGCGTTAAAATACTTACCGTTGCCCTAACCTGGCAAGTTTCCCATTTTTGATTATCATCTTCTGACAAGAGTCAGATCTGGTAGTAGTGAATCTGTAAACTTAAAATGCCCACCATCTTCTGACAGTCAAGGTTTTTTGAAAAAGAGTTCATGCATTGTTAGTTTGCGTTCACAAAACCAGCCGGAAAGAAGGCCTCTTAGATCTCACTGCCTATGACTTAAACGTGGGCTGTATTGTATATTTGGGAAGATAGAATTGTTAATGGCTTATCTGCCATATTGGGTAAGAATTGGATTCCAGAGGTCCGTGTATGCAGTCCACCTTGCTTACGTGTGTGATGGATTTGTCATAAATATTGTCTGTTTATTAAGTAAGTTTTAATCAAATGGGTAGGATTCTGATCCTTTTTTTCTCTTTCAGTTGGACTGTGGGATCCACCCTGGCCTGGAAGGAATGGACGCCCTTCCTTACATTGACTTAATTGACCCCGCTGAGATCGATCTCCTTTTAATTAGTCAGTAAGTTCTCCTCTTTATTTAGGACGCTGGTTTTCAAGAACGTGTCCTATAAAGGTCATTATCAGATTTTAAGATTCTCCTAGGAAGCACATTGCATTTGGGTAAGACAACACTGCGTCTTGGCATCCCGGGTTAGAGACACTTACAGGTGCCTGGGTGGCTCCATCGGTTAAGCGTCCGACTCTTGACCTTGGCTCAAGTCATCATGATCTCACGGTTCATGAAATCAAGCCCTGCATCAGGCTCTGCACTGCCAGAATGAAGCCTGCTTGGGATTCCCTCTCTCTCCCTCTCTCTCTGCCCCTCCCCCATTCGTGCCCACTTGTACACACGTGCTCTCTCTCTCGTTCTCAAAATACATTTAACTTGAGAGACAGTTACTATGAAAAACCTACTTTTCTACTTGTAGAGTAAGTGAGAAAGAGATAGCATACACCTTGGATCCCTGTAAAACTTGAGATCCAGAAAGCCCTTTTCCAGAATATCTGCTTGAGGTCCCTGTCCGTGACACATTCGACAGGCGCTTCATTCAGATGTTTTACCTTCACGCCACGGAAGTGCTTATTCTAATTCTGGCTGTCAAGAGGAGGTTTGGGTGTGCTCCTCCTTGCATAAGTATCACTGTGAATATTTTGATGTTTAAAAAATACTTCGAGTATCTTTTTAATGCTAGAACTGGATGCATTATTCCTGCCCTCTGCATGTAACCTACGCTCGGTGTCCTGAAAGCATCCGTATGCAGTGGTTTCAATTCCCATCATCTCACGTGGTATATGATGGATAATACTTTAGGAATTGACAGAATCTTCTTGTTTCTTTTTAAGTTTCCATCTAGATCACTGTGGAGCTTTGCCCTGGTTTCTACAGAAGACGAGTTTCAAAGGAAGAACATTTATGACTCACGCCACAAAAGCTATTTATAGATGGCTTCTCTCGGATTACGTCAAAGTTAGGTAGATTACTCTGTTTGATTTACACAGGACTTTGGTTCTACAGAACACATGTAGTTCAAGATAGGGACCTTTTTATGTTTTAAAGTGAGACATTCTTTTTATTCACGGGGATGTCCTTAATTTATCATTCAGTGTCAACTCCTCAGATACCCAGCATGTGCCTGGCACCTTCCTGGCCATAAAGTCTTTACGAATTTTTTATACCCTTTTGAATCTTTGTAATTTGGGTGAATTGTTAGGTATGCTAACAGTGTTCTATAAACAGAATCGTACTATTATATTAAAATTTAAGATCAAGTACATGATACAGTGATATATACAGAAGTGTTGTTTTAGGTTATTTGATCAAAACAAATTACCATCTTAAATGAAAGTTTCCCACGGAAGTTTTTTCTCGTTGTAAGGGGATAATCAGGGGCACCTGGGTGGCTCAGTCGGTTAAGCGTCCGACTTCGGCTCAGGTCAGATCTCACGTTCGTGGGTTCGAGCCCCACGTAGGGTTCTGTGCTGACAGCTAGCTCAGAGCCTGGAGCCTGCTTCTGGTTCTGTGTCTCCTTCTCTCTCTGCCCCTCCACCTCTAATGCTCTGTCTCTCTCTGTATCAAAAATAAATAAAACATTAAAAAAATTTTTTTAAAAAAGGATAATCAGAAAAGCTAGTAGTATTTTGTGACACCTACAGCATTAGCCTTGGAAAGCTCGCTGTTTGTACCCTCCCAGAGCGGCTCAGATACAATTTATTATTCTTCACGCATAAATACAAAAGAATGGGAGACGTTCCCTTAGTAATAATTCTACTGCGTCACTCTTTATGTTTACCATGTGCAGACAGCGCGCCCCCCTCAACATGTTAACTCACCAAGTCTTCCTATCAACTTCATGGTGTCGGTTCCGTTAGGAATCCCATTGTACAGGGGATGGAGGCACAGAGGCACGGAGAGGCTGGGTGACTTGGCTGTGATGGTCATGGTAAAAGACAAAGCTGAGATTTAGACCGAGGCCACCTGGCACTAGAGTCTGTGTCCTTAGCCACCACTCTCTTTTGCTTTGCCAGAAGTACGTTAGTATAATTTTCAGGAGAAAACTTTTTTGACACTTTGTAGAGAAATCTTCTCACATCCTGTTGGGAGAATCTCTGTGCAGTGTATGTGAGTTTATGAGCGAGTTTATCACTCAGCAGTGTGGGGGCAGAAAAAACGTGGAGAAATACTGCCCTCGAGTACTTTGCCTTAATTTACTCCTACGTACTTTGCTTAAAATCACGTTTTGTAGCTGTATACACCACATATTTTTATTGTTGTAATTGCGGAATGAAAAAATAACACAGAATGCCCAAGAGAGTCCAAATAGCATAATCCATAAGGTGAGCTAACTTGGTGGCTATTTCATTCACAGACAGCCTCTGAGTTCAGAGTTTAAAAAGTCTGACCTTTAATTTTTGTTATTGTTGGCATTTTTGACAATTTAGTAACATATCAGCCGACGACATGCTGTATACGGAGACAGATTTGGAAGAGAGCATGGACAAGATCGAAACCATCAACTTTCATGAAGTGAAAGAAGTTGCAGGAATCAAGTTCTGGTGTTACCACGCAGGCCACGTTCTCGGGGCCGCCATGTTCATGATTGAGATCGCGGGCGTGAAGGTACTTCTGCTCTGGCAACGTCCCCCCCAGAAGAAAGGGGTGCGAGCTTTGTGCCCGCAAGTAATACTAGAGGAAGTTCCCTGAGACTTGGGGAGTGTCTACACACTGAAACGCAGGAGAGAATTAAGTTGAGACTTTTTCCTTTAAATATCACAGTTCATACCCCCACAGTAGGACTTCCTCTATCGAGACTAGAAAGAGCAAAGTGAGCTTCTCAAAAGACTAAGGTTCCTTCACACTATCATAGGATCAGCTCCTTTCCAGCGTCCTTTAGGAGAATGATGAGGGTAGAACTTTCTGGCTGCACCCATTTAACAGTAAACTGTGATTCGGCATCCACGTCCTCTTGATGTTCTGGGATTCACGTGTAAGCCCCTGCAGGGGCCGCTCTGTGAGTGACAGGCGTACTCAGAACGGGTCTCTGCCACCATCCTTGAGTTAAAAGGACAAAGGGAGTCACTGAACTTGTAAAAGACGGAGGGACGGCGGCACCAGCGTCTGCGTCTGGCGCATGTGGGATCACTGAGGGGGCCTCGTTAAGAACACGCATTGAGTCCATCTGAGGGTGTGGCTTTGCCCTTTGTCTGTTTTTTTTTTTCTTTTTCAGTTTTCTGGGTGGTTCCTATGTGTAGGCAGAGCTGAGAATCAATTCCCTAGTGTAATATTGTCCTGAATGCTTAGCAGCTGCTCATAGACTTAAAATGTTCACATGCCGAGTTATACTAAGTCTTCCTAAATCACTTATCCTTACTGTTTGCTCAGAGACACAAGAAAATAAATAGGAAATAACACTAAGGCAGATCGATGTTCCCGTGTGAAATTTGGTGCTTACCCTCCTATGATTTCTATCTTCCATTTTACATGGTTTTTCCATATACCTCAGATTTCTTTCCTTGTCATGTCCTTTTTCCCTGGGATGTTCAGGGCCCTTCTCAAGTTTATTAATATGCAGGTTACCTGAGCTGGGTGCATCTGGGAGTGTATCATTCCCCCAAGTTAAGCTGGAATAATTGAAACACTGGATGGTTTATGATTGAACTAAGTTACATACTTTGAATTATTAGACAGAAGTATCGCATCTAAGTTTCATCAGCTGTGGGATGTTGTGTCTACTGAACTTCACCTTCCGATTTTATGAGCTAAGTATATTCACTAGTAAAACACAGCCTTGTGAAATTCTAACTTTCTAGCTTTATTTTTTTCACAGCTTTTGTACACAGGTGATTTCTCAAGGCAAGAAGATAGACACTTAATGGCAGCTGAAATTCCGAACATTAAACCTGACATTCTCATTATTGTAAGTAGTAGTATAGTGTATTTTATTTTATTATTATTTTTAACATTTATTTATTTTGAGAGCGGGAGAAGGGCAAAGGGAGAGAGAGAAAGAATATGTGCACTGACAGCATGGAGCCTGATGTGGGGCTTGAACTCACGAATCATGAGATCATGGCCTGAACTGAAATCAAGAGTTGGACACTTCATGAGCTGAGCCACCCAGGCACCCTAGTGCTATGTATTTTAGTGTAATGTAAGCAGAATTTTTCTAGTGGGAAAAAAGCATTTCATTTTCATAATATATGTTATTGGATGTAAATGTATGTAGTTTTGGGGTTTTTTTTTTTTTTAATGTGTATTTATATTTGGGAGAAAAAGAGACAGAGCACAAGGAGGGCAGGGACAGAAAGAGACACAGAATCCGAAGCAGGCTCCGGGCTCTGAGCTGTCAGCACAGACCCCAGTGCGGGGCTTGAACTCAAGAACCGTGAGATCATGACCTGAGCTGAAGTCAGACACTTAACTGACTGAGCCACCCAACATATCTAGTGTTTTAAAAAAATTTTTTTTTTTTGCAGAGCCACTTTCTTGCTGTTAAATGTGTTAGTTGTAGTCTCATATCAGAGATAATATGGTATCTCCTAACTATTCTTGTCTAAAGATATTACCCCAAATTCATAGACCATCTTAAGGGTTGTGTAGAAGTGGTGTGACCCCACTGCCTTTGCCTGGTGACTGCCTTTCAGCTCATAACTTTGTGTGTCCTGTCTCCCTACTAGATTGCAGTTCACAAGAGAATAAAAAATTAACTGTGCAGAGCTTTTGGTGGGGGGTGGGGGTCTGGTTGATAAGGAGCAAAGTAATAAATGTGTGTTGACGACAGAGGTCAGGGACGAGGAGAGAGATCTTTTGGGCCTGTGGCGTATGTAGGAATATCAAGTATGTTTAGTTCGACATGAAAGAACTGTTTCTGCCTCACCACCAGAGCGTCCCCCAGCCGCCCAGGTGCGGGCGACCGGGCGTTCTGCTGTCCACAAGCAACATGTAAATGGATTCATTGTCACTCAGCTGACGGCGTCCTGCGTGTAAATTGGCCTTCATTTAAGGGAAGTGTTTCTTTATAACTCTCAGAAAAAATGCTGGTACTTTAGAGCAGTACTTCTGAAACGTTGACTTTTGCACGTGAATCATCTGGTTATGTTGTTAAAATGCAGATTCTACTCAGGTCTGCTGGGGCCTAAGATTCAGCATGTGCGCCAGGCTCTGGGGACGTCCTTGCTGCCGGCCAGTGGGCCACACGTAGCAAGGGTCAGGGAGTATTCTTAGAACTGTAAGAAATAATATCCACTTCTGGTTTATGCGCTCTGACTTATCAGAGGTGGGAGAAATACCCTTTTCCCCATCAGTGGGAAGCAAAATCGTTTAAAAAATAAGAAGACCTAGAATTATCTTGAGCAGGGAAGATACTATTTTGGAAAATTTTCTTATCCCACTTTCTTTTTAAAAATTCTTTTTTAAGTTTATTTATTTTGAGAGCGAAAGTGCGGGTCGGGGAGGGACGGGGAGAGAGAGGAAGAGAGGGAATCCCAAGCAGGCTCCGCACTGCCAGCACAGAGCCGGACATAGGGCTCAAACCCACAAACCCCAGGATCATGATCTGAGCCAAAGTTGGATGCTTAACGAGCTGAGCCACCCAGGTGCTCCAGTCTTGATTCCACTTTCTGAAAGATTCTTACTGCTTAGCCAGATCTGAAATCTAACATTTTTATTTGCTCTTTTTCTCAGTTAGCATTAGTAACAACATGTGTTCGGGTAAATGGCACGGTAATGGACCAGGGAATCATGTTGCTTCTGCATTTTACTGATGTTCCACTTTTGTATTCCTTGGAACTCGGCCGTCTTGGTCTCATACTTTAATGTGTTATTTAGGAGTCTACGTATGGGACCCACATCCACGAGAAGCGTGAAGAGCGGGAGGCGAGGTTCTGTAACACAGTCCACGACATTGTCAACCGAGGGGGCAGAGGCCTCATTCCTGTCTTTGCCCTTGGAAGGGCTCAGGAGCTGCTCTTGATCTTGGGTACGCCTTTTCCTTTATACTTGGGGATCCTCAGTCTTGGAGTGTGGTTCTGTCAAGATAATTGCCTGGCCTTGGATAGGTCATTCTGCCTTTCTGGGCTTCGGTTTCTGCATCTAAATGGTGCTATAAGGCCCGAGAAACAGTGGCCCTCGGGCGCTTCTACTGGGCATATAGATGGCGCCCCCTGGTTGCCGTCAGCGTCAGAATTCTGTGCAGTGAGCTCAGAAGGCCGAAAAATACGGTATCCTTTGATCCGGCAGTACGACATTTGGGAAATAAATGATATAAAGACCACTCTACAAATAAGAGTGTTCATTGTTTCAGTATTTTTAAAGAAATACCATGTCGGGAAATATCACCTATAGGAGAAAATCACCTCACAGATGAGTAATTATATGTTTGTATGTGAGATACATGCATGTAATATATAAAATACATAAAATATAATTGGACCACTGGCCTGAGGGGCTGTCGGGTAAGTACCTGGTCTCTTGATCTCAGTTCAGGTCTTGATATCAGGATCATGAGTTAGTTCAAGCCCCGCGTTGAGCTCCGTGCTGGATGTGGAGCCTACCTAAAAAATACTAATTGGGACCAGAAAGTTAGCATTCAAAACAGTATGTACCTAATCCTAGTTAAAAATATACAAATAGGGGCACCTGGCTGACTCAGTTGGTGGAACATGAGACTTTTGATCTCGAGATTCTAAGCTCGATCCCCGCATCGGATGTATAGATTACTTATGACCAAAATATTAAGGAAAAAAAAACAAAAAAAGGCACCAGTGACTGGAAAGATGTTAAATCTGGGTAATGAGACAGTGGATGATTTCTTTTTTATTTTCTGCTTTTCTCTGTTTTCTAATACTTCAGTGGGCATGTACACGTTTTTGCACTAAGAAGGTCAGTGGGTGCCACTCTGCACGGGTTTATATTTAACGATTGTAACTCAAACGTTCTGAGATGCTGGTTGGGAAAGCACTCTTAAAGACTGATTAAGCCCTTGCGTGGACACGGCTTCCATGTGAAGAACTAGAGGCGGTCACGTCAGGCTCTTGCCCTCAGCTCTTCCGTCTCGAGGATGGTGAGGAGAAGTCTGGCCCTGTTACACGACAGGAAAACAGGAGAAATGGAGTAATGACCTCAGCTCCAAAGCTGACCTGAGCGAGCGAGCACAGCAGGACTGGTGTTCACCCAGTCCAGTTTCCTCTTGCTCCTTTTTTCCTAACTGCAAGTCAGCTCTGTCCTCAGAAGTCTCGAACTAAAAAGTCTCCGCGACAAAGTAATTTGAAGAGCAAAAGAAGTGGGGAAGGCGAAACCGTGTTGTTACCATCAAATCGGGTCACCAGATTCAGCGCATAAAAATACCGGCTGCCAGTTACATTTTAACTTCAGAAAACTAACGGATGGTACTTAAGCACAGGTGTCGCAAGCATTTGGTGTATATTCTTATACTGAAAATCTTGTGTTTTTTATCTGAAGTTCAAGTTTAATTTGGCGTTTGGTATTTTGAGCTGGCAAGTCTACCCGCAGGGCATATACTAGGCCTCCTCTCTGCAGTTGGTTGAGCCTTTTCCCCGCAAGTCCCCCGTGTGAGGTGATGTGGGTAGCAGCAGGACGGCCGTTTGAATGAGCGCTTTCACACCTCTGTGTTCTGGCCATGCGACCTGGGGCAAGTTGTTCAACTTTTCTCTGATATTTAAAATTTGGCCACAAACACACACACACACACATACACAAAATAGGAGATGTGATGTGATCTTGCGTTGATACCTCAATGCAAGGTATTTGAGAAATAAAAGCATATGCGAAAACTTTGGCATCATTAAAAATTTTAATTTCACAGTAACAACATGGGGACAATAAACCAGAGGGCAAGCAGGAAATATGTTTGTAACCTCCATGACAGAACAAGTCCCTGTCCTTGTATATAGAGTTTTCACTTATAAATCAAGTAGAAAAATACCATTCCCACACTGTTCAACCTTTTTTCAGCTTCAGTTTCCTAATCTATAAGATGGAGATGAACCTTCTTAAAAATTAGAAATCATAAATGTAAATAGCTTCTAGGCATTTAATGCATTTACTTTCTCTTTTTAATGTTTTATTTATTTTTGAGAGAGACAGAGTACACGTGGGGGAGGGTCAGAGAGAGAGGGAGACACAGAATGGGAAGCAGGCTCCAGGCTCCCAAGCCCTCAGCACAGAACCTGACGCGGGGCTCGAACTCATAAACTGCGAGATCATGACCTGAGCTGAAGCCAGCCACCTAACTGACTGAGCCACCCAGGCGCCCCTAAAAAAAATTCTTGTTTAATGTTTATTTTTGAGAGAGACAGAGAGAGGAAAGTGCGAGTCGGGGAGGGGGCAGAGAGAGAGGGAGATACAGAATCCAAAGCAGGCCCCAGGCTTGGTGCTGACAGCAGAGAGCCCAAATGCGGGGCTCAAACTCAACAAACTGCGAGATCATGACTGCTTAACAAACTGAGCCACCCATTCACCCCAGAAACACCAATTTAAAGACATATATGAACCTGTGTTCATTGCAGCTTTACAATAGCTAAGACATGAAATTGACCTAAGTGTTCATTGATGAATGAATGGATAATGATGTGGTGTGTATATATACATGACAGAGAATGTTACTCCACCATAAAAACAAAATCTTGCCATTTGCAACAACATGGATGGAACTGGAGAGTATTACATAGTGAAATAAGTCAGACAGAAAGACAAGCACCGTATGACTTCACTTACCTGTAGAATCTAAAAAACAAAACAGGCTCCTGGGTGGCTCAGTTGGTTAAGCACCTGACTCTTGATTTCAGCTCAGGTCATGATCTCACAGTTGGTGAGATCGAGCTCTGCATCGAGCTCTGCACTGACAGCGTGGAGCCTGCTTGGGCTTGTCTCTCTCCCTCTCTCTCTGCCCCTCTCCTGCTTGAGCTCGCTCTCTCTCAAAATAGTTAATAATTAAGTGGTTTTTTAAAAATCTTTTAAAAAATAATAAATAAAAATAAGCAAAACCAAACAAACAGATTCCTAGATAGATACAGCAAACTTGATCACCGGAGATGGGAGAGCTTGGGAGTCGAGCAGAACAGGTGAAGGGGGTTAAGAGGTACAGGCTTCCAGTTATAAGAGAAATGAGTTATGGAAATGTAGCATACAGCATCGGGAATATAGTCAGTCATTTGTAATAACCTTGGTGACAGATGGTAGGTAGGGCATCATTTTGTAATGCATAAAAATATTGAATCGCTGATGTACTAATGGGATATGTCAATTACACTTTGTATTTCAATTTGAAAAAAGTGTTAGCCTAGCCGGGGCCAGGCACTTAGGAAACCTTCAGAGCCTGAAAGTCCCTTCCCTGCTCTACTGTAGCTTCTGCGCCTTACGTCGGAGCTAAAGCATAAGAGGGGCCAGCATGTGTTGGGTGAAGGGGCACGCTTTCCAACCGGAGGCTGCATCCCAGGGCCTCAGGCCGTCTGTCAGGATCAAGTCCTCGCTGCCCACATTCTGAGGTGTGATCTTGCATGCTGGGCAAGTGGTTCGGTATTTCTGAGCCTCCATTCCTTCTGTAAGATGCAGGCTGTGCTCGCTCTCTGTGGTTGCAGACACCCTATGTGAGCCCTGCTCAGCACCCAGCATAGACCTCTCTGAGCCCTGCTCAGCACCCAGCAGGGACCTCTGTGAGCCCTGCTCAGCACCCAGCACAGAATCTGTGCTCAGGAAATAGCAGCTGCTGCTGATGGAGCTAACACATAACAACAGGGTCGCTAAGGGAAACCAAGGGGCAGAAGCTAGAGCCTCAGTTACAAGCAGCCCACAGTGGGCTGATGGACGACAGCAAGAGGGAATGTACTGGAAGATATTGGTGTCCCCAGACTGTCCAGGAAAAATGAAGCAAGCCTGGAACAGGGCCCTTCCTGAGGGCAGGAGGCACGACCCACTAGGAATGCATCCCAGGAAGGAGCGCCCGCTTACTGTTACCTGGGTGTCCGCAGGCAGGGCCAAGCCTTGGGAGAGGCCCACCAGGTGCAGAGCCACGAGGAGGCCAACTGCGGGAGGGACCAGAGGGGACCCTGAGAGAGGAAACCAGCAAGGTCCACGCCCGGCACCCCCAGCCCTGGCTTCCATCCTGTGCACAGCGATGACTTAACTCTGGCTCTCCCTTAGGGTCATAGTTACTGCAGACGCAGCTGACATGGTGAGCACGCTATTGTGTGCCCGAAAGTGCAAAGTGTATTTCTCACACTCCAGGAGGTTCCAAACCTTGATATCTTTGCTATTAACAAGTTAATTAGTGATTTGTGGAAATTGCAAGAGAACAGTATATATATATATATGTAGTTTTTTTATTTAGATACAGATCATTGCATATACATAGTTATGTTTTAATTTATTTCTTGGATGTCTGAATTTCTTAAAGTTAATCACAGACGTCATTCATTGTTTGAACCGTTCATCCCACATAACAAAGGAATTTGTGTCTTATGAAACCCCTCTAGACGAGTACTGGCAGAACCACCCAGAGCTCCACGACATCCCCATATACTACGCGTCGTCTTTGGCCAAGAAGTGCATGGCAGTGTACCAGACGTACGTAAACGCCATGAATGACAAAATCCGCAAACAGATCAACATCAACAATCCCTTTGTGTTCAAGCACATTAGTAACCTCAAGGTGAGTGCTGCGGAAGAGGAAGGGCCCGGAAACACGGAGAAGTCGACAGCGCGTTGATTCCGGGGCTGAGAGTCCTTTCTGCTGAGGTCTCGCCTTTTCTGTGGCAGGCACCATTTTCCTGCAAGAAAACAAAACTTTAGTAACTGGCATTCTTCTCTGCTTAAATCTTGCCACTTGTTCCAAGTGTCCACTCATTCTCAGAATTTACTCTTGCTGAGTAAGTTAGGCCCCTCTGCTCGAGAAACAAAGTCCTGGTGAGAAAAATATCTTAGTGACGGCTTAGGTTTTTCTGTTCTCACTCAAACGTAATCATCTTTTTGCTTTGCACCCCAGATTGCCATGTGTGAAAAGTTTCATATGTTTACTTTTCTAGAGCATTCAATAAAAGCTGATTTTCCTTAGTTAAAAAAAAAATGTTGTTTTAAAAATATATTGTTTTATTAAAGCTGGTGCTTTAATCTGAATAAAATAATGCCCCAAATAATTCAAGTTCTAGAAGTCATCTTCCAGTTGTAAGTGGCACTATCTTTTTTTTTTTTTTAAGTTAATTGCTTAAGAACTAGAGCCACATTTTCCCTTGAAACGATGTTAAACTTTTTGGTTAGATTTTTGGGCCAGCTCAAAATATTCGTGAATTGTGCAAAGCCAATTTGAGGAGGAAGGTTCTGTCTTGGGCAAATAGACAGCCATTTGACTCCTACCTTTTTGTCTGCCTGCCTGCTAAGCAGTGAAAATGGCTCTAATAGCCCATTAGCTACCAGCAGACGGTCTAAAGCGTTCGTGTGAGCTCACTGCTCTGCATCACTTGGTTTTCCTTCCAGTCCTGGCTTCGGTTGCTTAGGAACTTAGAAACTGGACTCCGAAATGTTTGCTCATCTCCGAGGCCCTTTCAGTAGTGTGATTACTCTTTTCACCTACCTTTTCGTCATTCTTTAAAAGTAAGGAATGCCTTGCCAGCCCCTGGTGCTTAGCATGCCTTTACCATTCCCTTTTCTCTCTTAGAGCATGGATCATTTTGATGACATTGGTCCGAGTGTCGTCATGGCCTCCCCGGGCATGATGCAAAGCGGCTTATCCAGAGAGCTCTTTGAAAGCTGGTGCACGGATAAGAGGAACGGCGTCATCATAGCAGGGTACTGTGTGGAAGGGACACTTGCCAAGGTCAGCCATGAGACCACCGTGTGACTCCTAATCAGAATTGCCCAGGTGGCACGTGAGAGTCTGAGAAGCCCTCATCTTGTTGCAGTAGAAAGTATGGGAAGGAACCTATTTGAGGCCCACAAAAACAGGGGTGCCCTGGTTCACTGAAGAGGTTTCCTGATCTGCAGTCTCTTGAAAAGCCGTCGCTGGGGTTTGGGTTGCTTGCCCACCTCCCTAAGGACGCAGGACGGTTGATGTTAGCTCTTAGGGATGTGCGCGTTGGAGGAAGAGCGCGCAGAGCTTTAGAGACCGTTTCTGAGCATCCACGCGTCACGTTCCCTTCTCCGCGGTTAGCTGTACGACTTGTCTTCGTTCTTAAAATACGTGATGATTCGCAGGGCACCTGGGTCGCTCAGTCGGTTGAACTTCCAGCTCTTGGTTTTGGCTCAGGTCATGATCTCAATTCACGAGTTCAATTCCCACGTCCAGGTCTGTGCTGACGGTGTGAGCCTGCTTGGGTGTCTCTCTCTCTCTCTCTCTCAAAATAAATAAACATACATTTAAAAAATAAAGTAAAATCTATTTCCAGAATAGAAACATTTGTCTGAAAAGTGACTTTTTAGAGCAAGAGAATAGTTGGGAATACAAGTTTGGCTTTCTAGTCCTAAGTTACAGTCGTCACTTCCGGGATTCCGAATACATTGAAGTTTGGCTAACCTGCCTACTTTCTGACCAAATGTTTGCTTACTCAAGAAAATAGGTATTTGATATTTACTGCGTCACTGTTAGAATGATTTTTGTGCTAAAGGTCCTAAACTTAATGTAAGAATTTATGGCTGCATTAAAAAATAGAAAATGTCCCTTTTATTTTCTGACTGGGGAGTTTCTTTGTCTTGCTCTTTTTAATTTTTCTTTCTTTTTAACAGCATATCATGTCTGAACCGGAAGAAATCACCACCATGTCTGGACAGAAGCTACCACTGAAGATGTCTGTTGATTACATCTCTTTCTCCGCTCACACAGATTACCAGCAGACCAGTGAATTTATCCGCGCTTTGAAGCCGCCTCACGTGGTCAGTCTATGAGTTGGATTTCTGGCATTAAGGGGAGGAGACGTACCCAAGCAGCTGCCGCAGCTGGTTTCCGATTCACACTGCTTGTTGCTAAAGTAGCCTTTCAACAGAGCGCTCCCGTGCGCTCTTGGCTCTGACCTCCACGGCCCCCCGGGCTAGGCGAGCCGGGCTGTCAGTTTCTCCGCTTACCTGAGCTCACTCGGCAGGTCCGCCAGATCCAGAGCCACCGCTTCCTGCCCCTCTCTGTTGCCTGCTCAGTAACTTAGGAGCACAGGCTTCGCAGTGTGCGTGTTTTGAACCCCGGTTCTGTCCCTTACTTGCTGTGTAATCCTGGGCAGATTACTGACCCTCTCTGTGCCCCATCTGTAAATAGGGGTAATAATGCCTCAGAAGGGTATTGTGAGGAAGGAATGACAGAACGTATGTATCTCAGATGATGCCTGGCGTGTGGTACATGCTTAGTAATATGGAAAGAAAAGACAAATCCCATACGGTGAAAATTAAAGATCCAAATAGGTATGAAATGTATTACATAGCTCCTTACTGGTGTGCTTTGTTTATATTTTTAAGTTTTGTGTAATTATGAAAACAACAGTTATATTTTGGTGGGACTGGGGAGGGGGGCTGGGGGGAAGCTAAAAAACATGTATCTTTAATCACCAGAACACTTAGGAAATGTTCATCTGGGGAACAGATGCACTGCCCTTTCGGAGCATATTGAAAGTAATTAGAGGAAAGAGCCTTTTGTTAATTTTTTTTCCTGAAGTTTTTTTTTTAATCGTGGTAAAATATATATATAACACAAAACTTGTAATTAAAAAAAAATTTATGTTTTTTATTTATTTTTGAGAGACAGTGAGAGCAGGGGAGGGTCAGAGAGAGGGGGAGACACAGATTCTGAAGACAGGCTCCAGGCTCTGAGCTAGCTGTCAGCACAGAGCCCGACGTGGGGCTCGAACCCATGAACCCTGAGATCGTGACCTGAGCCGAAGCCGGACGCTCAACCGACTGAGCCACCAGGCGCCCCAAAACTTGTAATTTTAACCGCATTTTAAGTGTACAATCCAGTGGCGTCACTTACATTCACAGTGTCGTACGACCATCACCACTGTGTATTTCTAAAACTTTTTCGTCACTCCAAACAGAAATGGTACCTATTAAGCAAAAATTTCCCATTTCCTCCTCCCCAGCCCCAGGTAACCTCTAATTTACTTCCGTAAATTTGCCTATTCTAGATGTTTCGTGTCAGTGAAATCACACAGAACATACCGTGTCCCAGGTTCCTCTGTATCGTGGCGTGTATCAGAACTTCTTCCCCATCTGCGGGTGAATAACAGTCCCTTGTACGCATAGGCCCCGTGTTGTGCATCTGCCGCGGACACTCGGGCTTCCCCCTCTCGGCCGTTGTGACCAGTGCTGCCGTGAACGCTGGCCTCTAAGGATCTGAGTCCCCGCTGTCAGTTCCTCTGCACGTGTACCAAGGAGGGGACTCACGGGTCATGTGGTGATTCTGCTGTTAACTTTTCGAGGAATCGCCAACCGTTCCCGTCACGGCCCCACATTTTACGTCCCCCAGCAGTGCCCGAGGATTCCAGTTGCTCGTGTCCTTGCCAACACTTGCTAGTTACCGTTTTTTTTAATTAGAGTCATTCTAGTGAGTGTGGAGCGGATCTCATTGTGGTTTTGGTTTTCACCTCCCTGGTGACTAGTGACGTTGAGCATCCCTTCATGTGCTTTTTTGTTCGTTTTTGAGTTCTTTCTGGCGCGGCGGTCCTCACGGGTACGTCCCCATTGGCCTTTACTTAATAAGCAGATTCTTGGGTGGAGAAAAATCCCTCTCCTGCTTTTTAGCACCATGAACTGCCCACTTTAGCTGCAGGGCAGGCTCCTCACAGGTGTTTCCTCGTGTATGTGGCCTATGAATGTCCCCCCACTTTGTAAAGCCAGGCAGGAAGGGTCGGGCGCCCTCGCTCTCGGGCGTCTCCACCTCCTCCTCAGGCCCGCTTCGTTGCTCTTCAGGCTCGCTCTCTGCTGACAGTTAAAATTCCTGGACTCAGCTCGATGCTTACCTTCCTTCAGTAACCAGGTCAGCAAAAGTCTGTCTGCACGATGACATAACAGTAGTGTCAGTAGTAATAAAAAACAACAGCGATCACTTATTTACCATGTGCTAGGTGCTGTACTCATGTGTTAAGTCATCTCTAGAGCCAGCGTGGGGCTTGAACTCTCAACCCCGAGATCAAGAGTTGCGTGCTCTACCGACTGAACCAGCGAGGCCCCCGCACTCATGTTTTACACGTATCAACCTGCTGACCCCCTGCAACCCAACAGCTGGGTGTGGATGAGAAAACAGATGTTAAGTAACGTGCTCACGTTGACAGGGCTAGTCGGTGTTCAAAGAGCCGGGGCTTGTGTTTGAGCAGCCAGGCCAGGAAGCCAGGGCTCTCTGCCAGGCCTGGTGGTGGTGCTGGCTTCCGTTAGCCCAGGCGACAAGTGGCCTGCCAGTGATCCCTACGTTAAGGATGATCTCTCTTGTAAAATACAGGTTAGAAAAGCGAATAGGAAGAGACTGGGATCTAATGCAATTGTTATCAGTTGTGTTACCCCTCAGACACAGTTTCATTGCGTTCTGAAATATTTTATTTGGTATTACTATAAAAAAACAGAAGAAAACGTCAAAGGTCTTGTTTTATCCCCTATAAAAAGCTTCTTTAGAAAGCCTTGTAGTAAGAGGGGTGCCTGGGTGGCTCAGTCAGTAAAGCGTCTGACCTCTGATTTCGGTTCAGGTCATGATACTCTGGTTTGTGAGTTGGAGCCCTGCACTGGGCTCTGCGCTGACAGTGCAGAGCCTGCTTGGGATTCTCTCTTTCTCTCTCTCTCAAAATAAGTAAACTAAAAAAAAAAAAAAAAAAGGCTTGTATTAAGAAACATATAGAAAACTATGGGTGTTTTCTGCATTAGTAGGAGTAGCAATAGTTTCATACGAGAATCCTGTATCTAAAGCTAGTAGACGCTATGGAGTGTATAAAAGTCACGTGGTCCAGCCCTACAGCTGAGCGTAGAAGTCTAGAAAAAGCCCAGCTTCCACAAAGGCGTATATCTTGTTCCGCTGAAGTAGAAGTTTCTTTACTCTCTCTTAAAATAGTTCCTTCCACCTCAGGAGATTTTTAAGCCAAACAGAATGAAAATACCCAGACAAGTTTGATTGACTGGAGGTCCTTCAAAGTAGTTAAGCTTAATAACTTCAAGTATGTGTCTGTTCCAATATTTAAGTCAGACAGGAGCCATCATTCACCCAAACTAAGGAAGTTTCTCTGTGCTCTCTTAAAATTCATTCTATGTAGATTTTAGTCCATGGAGAACAAAATGAAATGGCCAGGTTGAAAGCAGCCCTGATTCGAGAATATGAAGATAACGATGAAGTTCACATAGAGGTTCATAATCCGCGGAATACAGAAGCCGTGACCTTGAATTTCAGAGGAGAAAAGCTAGCCAAGGTAAAAGATGGTGGTTTCTAATCTTACCCAGATCTTTTCTAAAGGGAAATGTATACTTCTTAAAAATACAGCCTTCTTTTAATCAAAGCAAGATAATGTGCTTAATGATGATTTCTCTCTACTTAGCATACTATAAGAGTTTTATCCTAGGGTCACCTGGGTGGCTCAGTTGGCTAAGCTTCCAATTTCGCCTCAGATCCTGATTTTGTGGTTCGTGAGTTCAAGCTTTCTCTTGTGTTCTGACTGACAGCTCAGAGCTTAGAGCCTGCTTCAGATTCTGTGTCTCCCTCTCTCTGCCCTTCCCCTGCTCTCTCTCAAAAATAAATAATTTAAAAAAATAAAATATAGGGGCGCCTGCGTGGCTCAGTCGGTGAAGCATCCGACTTCAGCTCAGGTCATGATCTCACAGTCCGTGGGTTCGAGCCCCAAGTCAGGCTCTGTGCTGACAGCTCAGAGCCTGGAGCCTGCTTCAAATTCTGTGTCCCCCCTCTCTCTGCCCCTCCCCTGCTCACTCTCTGTCTCTCTCAAAATAAAATAATAAAGACATAAAAAATAATAATTAAAATTTTTTTAAAAAAGAATTTCATCCTGAGGCACCTGGGTGGCTCATTCGGTTGAGTGTCCAATTTTTGATTTTGGCTCAGGTCATGATTTCACGGGATTGAGCTTTGAGTCAGGTTCTGTGCTGATGGCGTGGAACCTGGTTGGGATTTTCTCTCTCCCTCTTTCTCCCCTCTGCCACTTCCCTGCACTCACCCTCTCCCCCCCCCCCCCCCCCCCCCCCCCCCCCCCCCCCCCCCCCCCCCCCCCCCCGTCGTCTCTGTCTCTCAAAATAAATAAGCATTTTTAAAAAAAAGAATTGAAGGAATTATTTCCTTGTGCTTTTTTTAGGTCTTCTTCTGGTTCTCCTGGTTCATTTCTTCACATAGAAAATTTTCAAGTACATTAATCTTAATGCATTTGAGTCTGGTAGTTTTAACCCACATCTCCACTTTCTTCTCCTTCCTATGTCTGAGGATAAACAAATAAGTCATCACTATTTTATTACTACATCTCATACAGGATTCTGTCCACTGGGCCTCTCCCAGAGAATGTAAAGATAGGTCCATGTCTTTAAACATATATGTGGTATGATGGAACTTATAAAAACTTGTCCTTTTTAGATGTTGAAATACAGTATTTTCAGAATTTAAAAATAAAATAGGGCACCTGGGTTACTTGGTCAGTTAAGCATTCAACTCTTGATGTCTGCTCACGTCATGATTTCACAGTTCATGAGTTCAAGCTCTGAGTCAGACTCTGCACTGACAGCACAAAGCCTGTTTGGGATTCTCTGTTATCCTCTCTCTGCCCCTCCCCTGCTTACCCTCTTTCTCTCTCTCAAAATAAATAAAATAGGGACACCTGGGTGACTCAGTCGGTTAAGTGTGCAACTTTGGCTCAGGTCATGGTCTCATGGTTTGTGAGTTCAAGTTCTGCATAGGGCTCTGTGCTGACAGCTTAGAGCCCGGAACCTGCTTTGGATTCTCTGTCTCCTGTCTCTGCCCTCCCCCGCCCACACTCTGTCTCTCAAAAATAAATAAGTGATTTAAAAAATGTTTTTAATAAACATTTAAAAAATAGATAAATACAATAATTAAAATCTTACCTGAGATTTTGGAGTGATGCTGTAAGGTATCTGGATCCTTGTTCAGATTTTTTTTTAATGTTTATTTTTGAGAGAGAGAGAGAGAGAAAGACAGGATGAGCAGGGGAGGGGCAGAGAAAGAGGGGGACAGGATTTGAAGCCAGTTCTGTGCTGACAGCAGAGAGCCTGGTGCGGGGCTCGAACTCACCACCTGTGGGATTAAGACCTGAGCTGAAGTCAGATGCTCACCTGACTGAGCCACCCAGGCACCCCTTCTGTTAAGATTTTTTTCAAGATACTTCTAAGAGAAACTTTTTACTGATTTATCTGAAGTTTTACGTATCAGACATGTATGAATGAGCAGCTTTACAGCAATTGTTTTAACATATAATGGGCCAGATAGGAGAAGGCTAATCGATGAGTATCCTTCCTTGCGGTTGAGCGTGAGGGGGAAACAAGTCAGCGGAATTTGGGATGTGACACTTTTGTTGCCAAAGAAGAACAGAGGGTTGTACTGACTCCTGCTGACGAAACTGTCTGGGTCCAGTGTGATGGGCGAAATCTCACACCTGTAGAAGGTATCAGTTGGGAACCTAAGAAGTGAATTTCCCAGACTCTGCTGATTGAGATGGGGGGAGGGGGGGAGCGGTTATAGTCAGACAATTTAGGAGAAGCAGAGTTGAACAAAAATAGGCTGATTTCTTTTTTTTTTCCCCATCTTTATTTTGAGAGAGAGACAGATAGTGAGTGGGGGAGGGGCAGAGAGAGGCAGACACAGAATCTGAAGCAGCTCCAGACTCCGAGCTGTCGGCACAGAGCCCGATGTGGGGCTCGAACCCGTGGACTGTGAGATCACGACCTGAGCCCAAGTCTGACGCTTAATCGACTGAGCCACCCCAACGCCCCCCAAAATAGGCTGATTTCTTTACAGCTGGAGTTTTCAGAGTTTTTATTATGCCACTGTGTTATAAATCTTCAAGAAGTATAGTGCACAGCATTTTAAGAAGCGTCCGTGACAGGACGGAGAGCAGTGTGGGCGTGTGTGTCACTCACACACCACTGGCACGTGTGCGTAGAGGAGCTCATCAGCACCTCCCTCCACAGACAGCTTCGTGTCGGGATGTGGCCGTCATCCCAGCCGCAGGCTCAGTTCCTTCACGCCGTCGCTCTGGTTTCCCTTCTCCAGTGCAGTCGCCTTACTTACGCTGAAGTCACGTAACAAGGAGACTAAGAAGTAGGCGAAGGGAAGCAGAGCCACAAAGACCTGTGCAAAAACACCCGTCCGCGGCGTACAAGCGTCAGCGCACCGATCGTGTGCACGACACTCAGCGCGCATGCGGCCCGCCGGCGGCGGGAGCTGGGGCCCGAGGGTCCTCGCTGCTCCGTCTCGCTTTCCCAGGGGCTCCTGCGCCTGCAGACAGGCATCTGGGCCCTCGCGGGGCTTAAGGTCCGTCTCCGGGGGCGGGGCTCCTTCTCCTGACGTCACCAGCGTTGAGGGGGAGTCGCCCTCCCAAAGCGTGTGAAATGGAGCTCCCCCCCCTCGTGGAGTCGAGTCGTAGGGGCAGATGTCGTGCTCGCTGCCTCGCTGCTCTTTGTCGTCACTTGAGAGGAAACAAGTGTGACGTGCGCTGGCGTTTTCCTCTGGGCTCGTGCATTAGTAGTGAAGAGCAGTTGTGCTTAAGAAAAGTGGGCTTCGTGTTGGTCAGGCATTTGGTTTCTGTTAGTTCTTGAGCAAACGTCGCTTTCTTTTAAAAACTCTGCCCCCTCGGTTGTGTGAGCTCTCGCACGCCTGTCGTTACTGGCAGACAGAGGCGGGATCTGGTCTGTGTTGATGAGATGTTGAGTGTTGAGCCCAGCGTGGACTTGCACCTTGTGAGGGAGCTCACGGTGAGCGAGACCTGAGCCCGCCCGCAGCGGCAGGAGCGTGCCCGGCCTGCACCTGCGGCCTTCCCGCCGCGCTGCCTTGAAGCCCCGCACCTGCCGGTTTACTTGGACGCTGAACCGATTGGCACTGAACTGAACCCGGGCATTCTGGCCGGCTCTGCCCCGGGTCTCTTGCCTTTCGGTCCCTAGCTGGCTCTGTTCCTGCCCTGATCATAGACTCTGATGTAACAGTTCATATTTTTCGTGTTAAAATTCATCCCGTTTTCATGGCTCACATGTCCGATGGTCATCATTGTGATTGAATATCTAAATAATTGCATTTTCCAAAATTCTATTTTTCTCAAGTTTCTTTTTTTTTTTAATAGGTCATGGGTTTTTTAGCAGACAAAAAACCAGAACAAGGCCAGCGGGTCTCTGGAATACTTGTTAAAAGAAACTTTAATTATCACATACTTTCTCCTTGTGACCTCTCTAGTAAGTATCTTATGAGACACCAAATAAGTTATTTTAACATTGAAAAATAATCTGTGAACACTTCTCATACTAATGGCCAAATTTTAAGTAGTAGCCAAATAATAAGATAGAAATTGATGAGGTAATGATCCACAGAGTTTTATGGGGGAAAAACTCTACAGTGAACTATTTAAATGTTTGAATTCTGTGGCGCCTGGGTAGCTCAGTCGGTTAAGCGTCAGGCTTTGGCTCAGGTCGTGATCTCACGGTTCGCGGGTTTGAGCCCCGTGTCAGGCTCTGTGCTGACAGCTCAGAGCTTGGAACCTGTCTTCAGATTCTGTGTCTCCCTCTCTCTCTGACCCTCCCCTGCTTGCGCTGTCTCTCTCCGTCTCTCAAAAATAAATAAAAAACATTTAAAAAATTGTTTTAATAATATTTAAATTCTTTGTGAAATAATTTTTTGTCTTAATTGGGAACATAAGTTGGCCTCTGAGTCAGGTTGACAAGCCTGTTTGCCACCTTTCGCACTGGAGTCCTGGTACTGTTATTTTCTCAGGGAACCTTGGACCGCCCTGCCCCTGCCTCACACACGCATCTTGATCTTTATGATCAAAGTGTACGTTCCTCGCTGGGCCTTCACGTCATGTGTCTGTGCAAATGCTGAGCCATCACTGCCGGACACGTTTGCAGACCAGGTGGCCCGTGTGGCAGGTGCTGAAGGATGGCCGGGGTTGCCCGGCCCAGAAGAGAGCAGAGGACAGCGGTGCCCTGGCTTGGGGACCTTCAGGGGCCCGATGTCTCGAGGGCACGGAGGTTGCTTTTGCGCCGAAGCAGGCGCTAACTGGTCGGGGGTTGGGTGTGGGGGGCTGGGGGGCTGGGGGGCGGGACCCAATGAGGGAGCATCTTCTCAGCTTTCTCAAAAACAAGTTCTCCTTTACTTTGCGTTAACTTCTCTCCTGCATGTGTTTGCAGGCGCTGTTTCGCGTGAGCAGTATTGTTACTTACAGTGTGTTCTCATCTCCTCCTCAGATTATACGGACTTGGCCATGAGCACCGTGAAACAGACCCAAGCCATCCCGTACACCGGTCCTTTTAATTTGCTCTATTACCAGCTACAGAGGTTGACAGGTAGGTATTGATTGAAAGTCGCCTGATTGTTTTCCGCTTTTGAGTAAGAGAAGTGCAGACGCAGGAAAGGAGGCTGCTCCTCCGCTTGGGCTGTTGTCTCACAGTTGCGCAGGTGTCACTGCACTTCACTTGGACCTGTTATCACCTTTGGGCAAATTTTTGAAAATATACTCATAAATTTTTTTAATTGCATTGTACTTCTTATCCTTGATCCACTGAAAATTCTAAAAATATTAGTAATCTTTGGTGCTCATGTTTAAAATCCACTGTAGTTTACTCTCCTAAAGTTCATCTGTTTCTTTTCTTGTTCAGTGAAAATAAGTTTTCTGATGCCATCAGTACAGTGCGTACAGCAGGTTTTAGAAGAACTCATGGCCGCTGGCCAGCGGCCAGTAGAACAGAAACTTTAGACCATTGAGTTAGAGATTTTTCTGTGTTAACGTGATGAGGGGCTGTGGCCAAGTGAAAGGCATGGACGCCCCCTAATAGGCAGGGACACTTTAATTTTTTAATATTAATTTTTAATGTTTATTGATTATATTTGAGAGACAGAGCACAAGCAGGGAAGGGGCAGAGAGAGAGGGAGACACAGAATCCGAAGCAGGCTCCAGGCTCTGAGCTGTCAGCACAGAGCCCAATGCAGGACTTGAACCCACAAACCATGAGATCATGACCTGAGCCAAAGTCAGACACTCAACTGACTAAGCCACCCACGCGCCCTAAAGCAGGAACACTTGAAATTACAAGTTACACTTTCTGTTAACACCCTCTTCATAATTCAGATAGCAAGAAAATATGGCCATAAAATAAATGAGCAGAAAGAAAATCTTTTTTTTACTTCAGATCCTTATCTGACAATTATAGGTCGTAACATAGAAAGTTAATAAAATATGTCTGAGTTAATCCTTAATTAAGAGGTTACTGGGAGGGCAGAAGCGTCTCCTCTTAGACAACAGAACTTCCGTCTAGAATGAACAAGTTTATGGAGACAGGAAGAGACCAGCTGGCAGCGGCTGGCCAGACTCCTGCCAGGACGTAAGGTGCCAGCCGGGCATTAAGACGCTAGCGGCTAGATCTCTCGTGTAAACACAGATACTTGACAGTCACCAGAGTTTGCAACTGATAGAACGTTTCATGTCCAAGTTGAACCCTGCCTCGTTATGTGAATTTTTATAATACACATTGAGATCTTTCAGCTGCTGTCAGCAATTAACATAAAACTTCGCTACTTGAAATCTCACTGTACAAATGAGCAATTAATGTTTTCATTGTGTGTCAGATTTATTTCCGCTGTCTCTATAAACAGAGGAATACTGGTGCCTCTGGACGATTATCAGAAAATTACACACATCTTAATATTATTTCCTTTTTTCAGGTGATGTGGAAGAATTAGAAATTCAAGAAAAACCTGCTCTGAAAGTATTCAAAAATATCACTGTAATACAGGAACCAGGAATGGTGGTGTTAGAAGTAAGACAAGATCATTTACTTAAACAAGGAGGGAAAGAAGGTTTAAGATTTCATATATAACTATAGAGAAAATGTGTCCTTAATCAGGAAAAAAATTACTGGAAAATATATACATACATATTTTTCTTTCCAAGATCAGCTTTAAATATGACCTCGCTGGGCATTTTCTATGTACTTCCAGTAACCTAGAAACTAATATTAAATTAAGGCAATATTTGGCGTATGTACTGAGTATAGGACTCTCAGATGAGAAGTTTCAGCTAATTTTGTGATGGCCCTGGATGTCTGAGCTACATCAAAAGATCGACATTCTCAAGATAAAAATCAAATTCTGTTACCTTGAAACAAATAAACTTGTCATGTAACACTTTTAACACCGTGGAGTTTAGAAAATTCAAACAAGCGGTATAAAATGACCCAAAAACACAAAGGCTAGAACCGTTGAGTGTGTTTTCTACTGTTAGAGTTTTGAATTCCTACAGGTAGGATTTGGAACCCAGATGTCGAATTAAGTTGATGGTTGATTTTGATAGCTTGGCGTCTGTTCAGTTCAAAGAAGGACTTTGGGAGTGAACCCTGGACCTGAGTGACCAGGGAGGCGCCTGGGCTGTTCTCTGCCTCGAGGGAGGATGGCGTGGACACGTCCCGGCGAGTTGGCGCGCTGTTCTGTTCACAGGCGTCATTTTTTAAAACCAAAACAGCTCTGTCATCTCAGGTTCCACTGCAGTTCTGGGACTCAAGTTGAATTTTGACTCATAAGGATAAAAATAACAGTGAAGTGTCAGAAGGAGCAGTTAGTTGTCTGGAGCAGGACGTCAGACACGATGATACGCGACCGTTGCTGCCGTGGGAAGGGGAGCAGTTGCTGGAGACAGTAATTTAGCTCTTTCTACTGAACGTTGTACTTGGGTTCCCCGGAGTAACATGTCAAAGAGCATCTCAGAGAAGGGGTTTCAAGTGCTCTCACTGCTTGTTAAAAGCGCTTTTTGGAAAGATAACAGGGAGGAAAGGCACACGCTCCTGCCCTCTCCCTGGGCCTGGCGGGCGTGAACTGTCGCCGAGCACCCACCGCCCATGTGCAGGAGCGTCCGGGCTCCTAGGCTTCGAGTGACAAACCGAAGTAAATGTTGACAGACCCTCTGCCCGCGCTGGGTGTGCTTCGGAACACGGTGCTGAGGGCCCGGCCTGTGAGTCCAGCGTCTGCCCGCACTCCGCGCCTGTCACCTCACACGAGTGACCTCTGAGAGAAGGGGCGGGGCAGGAGGATTAAAGGAGGGAACCGTGTAAGGCCTTTGTAAGGCACTTGCCGCAGAGAAGTGCTCAGGACAGTGACTGTTGTTATTAGCAGGAAATTAGAGAAGCTGGCATCCCTAGTTTAAGGAAACAGTTAGTTAATGTCAGTGAAAGTGCTAGAAACAGAAGCCCCACGTGAACAGCCTTCTGTGGCTGGCCGTGTGCGTACCTTCCTAATCCTGCCTTTTGCTTCCCAGTGGTTGGCAAACCCTTCCAACGACATGTATGCGGACACCGTCACCACCGTGATACTGGAGGTCCAGTCAAACCCGAAGATAAGGAAAGGTACGGAACGATTTTATTTTTATCAATGAATTCTTCCGCTTCTCCCCCGGTCTGGGAACTAAAAAGCAGAAGCAGAGCCCTAGAACTTAAAATATGCCCGTTCCCTTTCTGTCCCCTCTATGATACAGTAAGTGCAGAACAATGCAGGTCACTAATACTTTACGGTTGTTTTTAAGTTTTTCATGTTTATTATGGAGACAGAAACAGCACGAAGGAGGGAGGGGCAGAGAGAGAGGGAGTCACAGAATCTGAAGCAGGCTCCAGGCTCTGAGATGTCAGCACAGAGCCTGACGCGGGGGCCTCGAACCCACGGACTGTGAGATTGTGACCTGAGCCAAAGCCAGACACTTAACTGACTGAGCCACCAAGGCGCCCCACTAATGTTTTACTTTCTGTCTCGGGTGTTTACTTGTGCTTTTGCCAAAATTCCGGTTGCCATGAACACGAAGATAGAATTCCTTAGTAACAGTCCTCTTAAAAACCATTTAATCAGAAATTCCAGAGGATTGCTGCATGGAGCCAGCGCATCTCATTAAACAGTACGCGACGTGGTGCGGGTTTAGGGACACTTGTCCAGCAGAAAGGAATCTCCCTATACGGGCAATTTTGCAGTCACTTTTTGTTTCCTTTGGTAGGTAGCAATTTTCAGTCAAAGAAAAATACCTTTGTGTTAGTAAATCTACCTTTGTGTTATTTCTTTACAGTTTTGTTCTATTTTCTACATAATTCAGTGTTACGTGTCCTAAGGTATGCATCATGGGCATAGAAGGTGGCCCTTTTTGCTGCTCTGGGAGGAAGTCACCCCTGAGGGATTCGGGGAAGCGTCCAGCCTTTCCCCTTCTGGCCTCAGATCTCCTTCTCTGATAGAATAGTTCTCTTTCTTAAAATTAAAAAAAAATAAACAAGTAGGTAGTCTTTGATTTTACAAGGAAAAAACATTTAGCTGCGTATTTAATAATAATGCATCTTATAACTGACTGCACCTAAATTCTGAAATGAATAAATACCTAGACAAATGTAAACTCCTCATCTGAAGCAAGCGTTTCAGTTTGAGTAATACCGAAAAATTCGGTTTGGACCCCACTGGCGATGTGTTTTAATCGAGTCGGTGGGAAATGGGTCCCCGTGTGCACTAATGTGGGGGAGGGAGCTGCGTGTCACACAGGCCACAGGAGAGAGCACCCCAGCTCGGAGTCTCACAGGGTGCTCAGTCAGTGTCCTGGCCTCTGCCCCAGAGCACAAAACACACCCAGGCCAGAACGGTTTTAAAGGCACTTGTCAGTCAGTTTTCTCTCATTTGACGGTCTTACATTTTTCTTACCTTAGGTGATACAAATATAAAGGACCAAGTGCAGGGTCGGGTGTGTGGGAGAGAGGACGTTTTACTGAGGCCGCACACAGCTGGCCAGGGGCAGCAGAACAAGGGACAGAGCGACGCGCAGGGGACGAGAACGAAAGGACGACCCCCGGGGTGTCCCGTGGGCGCGCCGTTCAGTGTTGATGGCCGCCGCGCCAAGAGCACGGCCGGCGTCGGGTGCAGGGAAGGAACACGTGGGCCACCACAGCGGGGTCTGACCTCGTACCGGCTACTCTTCTTAGTGTCTGGTCCAGAGTGGAAGTGCTCCTTCACTCTGATCAGTGCTCGGTGAGTCAGAAGTAACTGTTATTAGTGATCCATTTTCAGTAACAACAGTAACATACACTTTTCTCCCTAAAGCCAGCCTCCGAGCATTTCAGCAGGTTCACTGCAGACAAGTAAGAGCAGGTTCTTCCATGAGCTGATCGTGCTGAGCTAGCTGGCTGCCCTGTTTCCCTCCGTCTTCCCTACCTCGTGTCACATGAAAGGGATACTGTTTCCTTCTGGAGTAACGAGGGGCTCGCGTATTCGTCTAGCAAATACTGATTGAGCACCTTCTGGCAGGTGCTGTTCTGGGTGCTTAGGGCGCAGCAGGGAACAAAGCTCCGGGAGCGGACACGGTAGTGAGCACGGGGCAGCCTCACGGGGTTTGGAGTGGGGGCAGGTGCGTAGGGGTCTGTGGGCCGTTTTAAGGACCTTGGACTTGCAGTCTGAGTAAAGTGGCTTACACGGTGAGGCCGTTAAGGATCGCTGCGGTGCTGAGAGGGGATGGGGGAGGGCAAGTAAGAAAGCACATGTTTCAGGTTGGAGCTTTCGAGCCGTGCAGGTAGGGGTGGAGGTGGTGCAGCAGGGGAGGGGGGCAGAAAGTGGATGATTCTGGAGATCCGTGGAGTGAGCAGTATTTCCTGCTGGGTTAGATACAGAGGGTGAGAGAAAAGAGACCAGATGAATTTTAAAGAGAGAAGACTGTGACCCAAGGAGTGATACGTTGGCATGAGCGCTGTCACCCTCAGGGCCGAGTGACGGGGTTTACTGAGCAGTACTTGCTCCTTCAGAAAATGGGAATCATTACGAGGACTGACACACGCCTCTCTTCATTTGCTGCACGTGGGGCAGGGCAGCTGAGGACGTTCATGCTCTACGTTTCTTGTGTCACAAATTGACTTTGCCCTCTCCACACTTGGTCTTGTAACGTTTTAGAGCAGAGTCAACAACTAGGGCCCACAAGCCAAGTCCAGCCCTCCACCTGTTTGTATAAAGTTTTATTGAAACGGCACTGCCCGTTTGCTCACATGCCGTTCACGCTGCTCTTTGAGCTGCTGCCGCAGAGGTGGGTAGTTAGTCACGGCCGAGACCGTGCGGTTCACACGGCCTGAACTACAATCTGGCCGTTTCCAGAAGTTTGCCAGGTCTGTTCTGCGAACAGTCTGATTCTGTGTTGCTAGCATTTTGTTCCCCTTTCACTTCTTAGCCTGTTGACACTTGGGCCCAGATTCTGGAAACTTCTATTTGGATCCACGTGGCTGTTTAGCCCCAACTTCAAGTTCTGTGTCCCTTCATCTCACCGAGGACGAGGACACAGCAAAGCTTATGCTTTTTCAAAACGTGTTATTCTGTGTTCTTACATTCTTACCCCTCCTGTTGCACACTGCCGTGTCGTGCTTTGACACTCACACTGCGAAGGACAGGGACGTGTGTGTACTGTGATTCCACAGGGTACACAATGATCTTATGTGTCTGAGGAGCTTGTTAAATATTACTAATAAATACGCAAATATACCTACATGAGCACTCACAGTTTAGAAAGTTTCTTTTAATACTTTCATAGCTTAGACATTTTTAATAATGTATTTTTTGATATTTTACTTGTCAGTTAAATGTTTATTTGATACTTAATAGGATTAATGATCATAATTGAAGTATAAAGTTTTATTAGATAGCTTTCTAGGCTGGCCTCTGCTTTGTCATATATTTAGTTAAAATTCATGAAACCATTTCATTCATCACGAGGGAAGAAACCTGACTGTTGTGCGGGTTAAGTACACTCGCTGTGGTTATTTCGCTGTGCACACGGGTATCAGATCAGTACGTCGTAGGTCTGAAACTACTCTAACGTTCTGTGTTAGTGAGATCTACAGTTTTTTATGTTTATTCATTTTGAGAGACAGAGGGAGCACAAGCAGGGAAGGGCAGAGGGAGAGAGAGGGGGAGAGAGAGAATCCCAAGCAGGGTCCACACTGTCAGCCCAGAGCCCAACATGGGGCTCGATCCCACGAACTGAGAGTTCATGACCTGAGCTGAAACCAAGAGCCGGACGCTTAACCGACTGGGCCAGCCAGACAACCCAGTACCTACATTTTTTAAAAAGAAGGAAAAGGACTCATGTATTAAAATTAGTGAGAGTTACTATTGTCTGACTTACAGAATAATTCAGGAGAAATGACAGTTTGGCTCTATTCACAGAGTAGACCACAGTCAGCTTTAAAACATACATCACGTCGCTCCACGAAGAGACACCGCGTCTCTAGCTCTAACCGCCACACCCCCACCAGTCTACTTTCTGTCTGTGGATTTGCCTCTTCTGGACATTTCACATAAATACAATTATAACACACGGCTTTTTATGACTGGCTTCTCTCACTTAGCGCAGTGCTTTCAAGGCTCATCCGTGTTGTAGCAGGAATCAGCCTTTGTTCCTTTGTATGGCAGAATAACTTTTGAAGGAACAGTCAGTTCTGCACTGGTCTGTTGCTGGTGATGGCCTGGGAGACAGTTTTCTCTCTGAGCACACTCCAAACTCCAGATCGTCTTCCTGAACCATCAGATTACTTTGTTTTGGGAAGCGGAAGCTAAGTAATCTGACAGATTATTTCATTTCATTTGTTAAAGTTTTTTTTTTTTTTTTAAGTAATCTCTACGCCCAGTGTGGAGCTTGAACTTCTACCCTGAGATCGAGTCGCACATTCCACAAACAGAGCCAGCCCGGTGCCCTCTAACTGGCAAAATGACTTTAAGTATTAATTCTATAAAAAAAAATCATTACAGGTGTATCACATATACCACAGTGCTCAATGTATGCGATGTTTTAGGTGAAGCAAAAACTTCCGAGCTCTCTGGGCACGGCCATGCCCCTGGAACTCCTGGAGTCACAGTTTCACTTCACTCATCAAGGAAACGTGGGAAAGTTTGAGAAACATTACAAATAAAATGTAAAGTGTCATTTTGCGGTTGTTCATCTAACAAGAGCGGAAGAGCGGTTTGCCTCCGGGAGCAGACTTCTGCCTCCTGCAGGACTCCGCAGCTAATCACCGCCTCCGTGGCTGTGCTCAGATTGCTGACCTGAGAATTCTCCTCAATAAGAGCGCGGAAATGGAACTCTGTTGCCTTTGCTCCCCCAGGTGCGGCACAGAAGGTTTCTAAGAAACTGGAAATGCACGTCTACAGCAAAAGGCTGGAGATCATGCTGCAGTGAGTATTCGCCGTTACTGCCCCAGGGTGAGCAGGGCAGGGGCGGGAGGAGCAAGCCGGCGCTCAGTTCTGGCTCCCAAGTGCCTGTGAGGCTCACGCAGCTGAGTGAGCGCTCTAGGTGTCTGTGTTCGAGTCAGTAAAGTGGTTTGAACCGCTTCCTTCCAGCTAAACACTCCAGCGAGCTCCAAATGCCTTTGACCTCCATGGTCAGCCACTTCTGGCATAGTTGACGAAGGTTCGCTGACTGCCTTTTCTTGCCTGGGTCCAGCCTGCTCGTTGGACTGCTGTTGCAGGTGCTCCTGTAACTAATGGGGACAGATGTGCAATTAATGATTAAACTGTAGCTCCTTGCGGGGCCTGGGTGGCTCAGTGAGTTAAGTGTCCGACTCTTGATTTCAGCTCAGATCATGATCCCAGGGTCCTGGTATTGAGCTCCAAGGTGAGCATGCAGTCTGCTTAAGATTCTCTCATTCTCTAAAACAAAACAAATTTAAAAAATTGTAGCTTCTCAATGATAGAGGCAGGGTTAGGGTTAGTGACAGTGACATCTGTCACTAAGCAGATGGCACATAGAAGATGCTCAGTGAATAGAGTTTAACTCAAAGGCTTCTGGAACTGAATCAGAGGAGCAGACAGCCTATGGACTTGAGAGCCAGTTGAACTAGATGCTGGATTTGAATACGAGGCTGCTTTCCAGTTGTGGGGCATCAGATCCCTTCCACGGGTCTTGTTTTCCGTCTGTGTAGAAGGGGCTTCTTACTAAAATTTAAGTAAGCTCTTGGCCCAACGTGGGGCTTGAACTCATGACCTGAGATCAAGAGTCACATGCTCTACCAACCGAGCCAGTTAGGCGTCCCTGAAAAAAGCATTCTTTTTTTTTTTAATTTTTTTTTTTAATGTTTTGTTTATTTTGGATACAGACAGAGACAGAGCATGAGAGGGGGAGGGGCAGAGAGAGAAGGAGACACAGACCCGGAAGCAGGCTCCAGGCTCTAAGCTAACTGTCAGCACAGAGCCTGACGTGGGGCTCGAACCCACGAATGTGAGATCTGACCTGAGCCAAAGTCGGAGGCTTAACCGACTGAGCCACCCAGGCACCCCGAAAAAAGCATTCTTAATGATAACTGGATCTTACTCATTTTATAAAATTAACAAGCTACATTCAGTACATGTCAGAAATCGAAGTATAAATAGAAGTCTTCTACTTTGGGGTTTTTTTTTATTTTTATGTTTTTATTTATTTTTGAGAGAGACAGCATGAGCAGGGGAGGGTCAGGGAGAGAGGGAAACACAGAATCCGAAGACAGGCTCCAGGCTCTGAGCTAGCTGTCAGCACAGAGCCCGATGCAGGGCTTGAACCCACGACCCGTGAGATCATGAGCTGAGCCGAAGTCAGATGCTTAACCGACTGAGCCACCCAGGCGCCCCAGAAGTCTTCCACTTTGGAATTAGGGGCTATTTTCAATATTAGTTTTCCCCCGATATATAAAAGTGTAGTTAACTAATTTGTAAATGTGTTTTGCACTAATGTTGCATCTTTGTCTTCAGGGACATATTTGGAGAAGACTGTGTGAGTGTAAAAGATGGTTCCGTTCTCAGTGTCACAGTGGACGGGAAAACGGCGAATATAAACCTGGAGACGCGGGTACGTAGCCCCTCCTTCCTGCCCTTCGAGACGCTTGAGAAAGAAAGTGAGAACAAAGAGGATCTGGCCTCACACCTGACAGCACACTTTCCCGTTTTCCCATTTCCTTCCAGTTTTTTTCCTCTGTACGCTTTTTACAGGCTGGGTTTGTTATTATATGTAAAGTCATACGTTCTTGCTTTTTCTTTTTTTATTTTTTAATTAATTTCTTTTTTAAGCAATCTCTACACACAGTGTAGGGCTCGAACTCAAAACCGCAAGCGAGATCCTGGATGGGGCGTCCCTCCGACCGAGCCAGGCAGGCACCCCCTTCCTGCTTCGCTCCCACCCCGACCCGAGTGCTCCTGTGGGTGCTGCCCCGCACGCGTTTGCCTGTGTCTTCCCCACTGTTTTCCTTTTCCACGAGAGGCCCGAATCCACCACGGCATTTCTCGAGTTTGGCGTCCGGTTGATTGTAGATTTTTTCAGAAAAGCCGCTCTCTTGTTTGCACCAGCAAGAATCAGGCAGCTTTTCCAGACGATAGGATTCGAGACCGTGGGGCTGTCTGGTCTCCGGGCACGGACCCCACACAAGTATCCCACCAGCGTAAATGAAGTGTGTCTTCCTTGTGGGCTTGGTTTTGAAGATTAAAACAGTTCTTCCAAGCCAGTAACATGTTTTAAATTTCTTTCATGTTCTTGGACTGAACAGAGGCTTGAGGAGACACTGAGTTTATCTCAGCTCAACAGAAAAATAAGCCAAGAACATAAGTGATTCAAGGGAGCAGAAATATGGATGGAAGCCAGCAAACACAGGGAGCCAGTGTTGAGATCCAGTCCGCTAATAGAGGAAATACACACTGAGCGTGGGAAACACCACTGTTCGGCTCTCGTGTGGGCACAGATTATCAGCAAGAGCGCTGTGGCCCAGCGGTGGTGGAAACAGGAAGCCAGGGTATTCTCAGGTGCAGTTTGGGGCAGAGAGGCGATTGTAAATGACACATTTACACATTCGTGCTGCAGGGCAGTTCGGTGAAATGCATAAGGGCTCAAAAAAGTAAATACCTTTGTCCATAATTGCACTTACTGGACTTAAACGAAGAAAATAATTAGACAAGTTAATGATAAAATAATTAGAGCAAAGGTATTTATACAGGAGTATCTATTTTAGCACTGATTATAACATAAACAAAACTGCAAGAGACCAAAATATCCAAGAGTGGGAGACCGTAAGTAAAATAACTGAATAGGTTATGTGTATGTGTGTATGTCGTGTGCTTCCACACGGAGCGCTGCATCCATGTGGCCATCAGGAAGGTGGCCACGTGGGTGACGAATGTGCACAGGGGTCCACACGCATTGTTGAGGGGGAAGAACCGTTACAAGGGAGCAAATGTGATAAATTACCCTGTCTTGGTTTTAAAGAAATACACATGTAGAGCTGAAAGTCTAGAACATTATACCCTAAATGTTAAGCGTAGTTACTAGGTCATAGAATTAAGAGTATTATTTGTTTTCTTTAAGTTTTGATATGAGCAATATTTATTATATGATAAGTTTTTTAAACAGTGTATAAAACCTGGGTGGCTCGGTCAGTTGAGCATCTAACTTCAGCTCGGGTCCTGACCTCACAGTTCATGGCTTTGAGCCCCACCTCAAGCTCGCTGCTGTCGGTGTGGAGCCCGCTTTGGGTCTTCTGTACCCCTCCCTACCTTTCCCCCACTTGCTCTCTCTCTCTCTCTCTGTCTCCCTGAATTTTTTTAATGTTTATTTTTGAGAAAATGAGAGGGAAACAGTACAAGCAGAGGAGGGGCAGAGAGGGAGACACAGACTCTGAAGCAGAATGCAGGCTCCAAGTTGCCGGCACAGAGCCCACCATGGGGCTTGAACTCAGGAACCACGAGATCATGACCTGAGCTGAAGTTGGACGCTCAGCCAACTGAGCCACACAGACGTCCCAAAAAAGAAGCATTAAAAAAAAAAATTTTTTTTTTAAGCTTGTAGTGTTTTATAGCTGAGAAATAACTGGAACATTGTAAGCCTAAATCAAATTTAATACCAAGTGCTGGGGAAAGGAAAACCTTCCAAATGCTGAGCAGATGAGCACGTCCATAGCCCAGTGGTGTTTATTAGAGACTGACCCGTGTAGCATTATCTACGGGCTCAGAATATGGGCTTTGAAGCACCTACATAGTCCACTAGATTGTGCGTTTATTCTTTTTTCTCCAAAATACATCGCGGATCAGACCTAGTTATGTGCTGTCGGCAGTCTGCATCCGGGCACCGCCCACGAGGGTGCGGGGTCGCAGTTCAGGTTCTGGAGAGGCCGGGTCGGCCGCGACCTCCACCCGTACCGGAAAGGATGCTTCCTAGAGGATGAGCCCCTCTTTCCTCCAGCACTTGCAGACACTTCGGCGAAGGCCTGTTTGTGCGTTCCCTTTCAGACCGTGGAGTGCGAAGAAGGAAGCGAGGACGACGAGGCCCTGCGGGAGATGGTGGAGCTGGCGGTGCAGCGGCTCTACGAGGCCCTCACGCCGGTGCACTGAGGCCGGGGCACTGAGCGCGGCTCCGGGCGCTTCGGGCGCTGCTGCTCCCGCTGGACGTAAAATCCAGGAGTTTCTCTGGACTCGCCTAGCCACCTGCGGGGTCAACGGCCCCCATTCCAACGGCTGAAATCCTCTGTCCCTATTCCAGAACTACCCAATAAATTGCCTGTTACTTTAGAGCCTGCTGATTCTGCTTGCAGCCTGGGCGCAGCTGCCCCGGGAACCTCGGAGGTCTGCCCGGAGCGGCTGGATGGGGGTGGCCTCCTGCCCTTCGTAAAAAGGAAAGAAAATACCCAATGGTTTGTATTTTCGTATCCATGTCCTGAATTGGAATTAAGAGATTATCACCTAAAGCCCCTTTTCTGTTTCTTCCCTTCTGATACTCTTGCCAAAATCCTTAATTTATACACTTGTAAAATTACAACTTCTGGGCTTCCGTGATAATTTCTTTATATAGTACTTATACATTCAATTCAGCTATTCAGAATATACCTTTCACGACTCAAGTTCAAGGGTTTTCAGGTGTGAGTTGTTGAATTGCTTGCGTGCAAACGAATCATTAGACCAGTTTCCGGAAGCACGTGTGAATCAGACTGGCGCGTCACCGGACGCGGGGTGGCGGTGCCCAGTGCGGAGGGAGCGGGTCACCCAGGGTGTCCTCGGGCTCTGCCTCCGCGGGAGGGAGGGGGGGGTGCCTGCCGCCCCGCCGGAGGAGTGCCCTCGCATCCGCCTTCAGTCCAACGTGGGAGCCACGTGCTCTCACTGCCAAGTTAAAGGTGTGCCCGCCATCACTAAGCTCCCCGACACCTAGTCCTCCTCTGGCCTCACCCCTTGCTGACTTAACAGCCTTCCCAGTGGGGTCGTGACAAGCTCCAGGGCACAAATCTGAAGTGCATTTGTTTCTTCCGGAGGGTACCCCGCTTTGTCTCCGGCCCAAACCAAAGCTCTGAAGGTCACCTTCAGACTTCGTTATGATAGATTTAAGAACGTTGTTAGGGCACAAACCACACATACCCGTAATATCTCAGTAAGATGGTGTACAGAGTGAAAAGGGAACGGCCGAGCCTTTCCCCAGTCCCTCTCCCCGACGGAACCAATTTGAGCTGAGAACTAAATTGCTCTGGGATCTGCCTCTGTCTCATCTCCCCCGCCCTCCGCCCCTCTGGGTCCTGCCACAGCCTCCCTTCTCCCCGTAGTTGATTCCTAAGACAGGCACCTGCTCTCCAGCCTTCCCTGCGGAAAGCCCTTCAGGCCTGCGCTGTGACAAAGATTAAGTCCAAACACCTTGCTTAGCCAAGGGTTCTCAACCTTGACCTCACACTGGAATCACCTGAGAGCAATAAGACACACGGACGCCCACGCCTCACGTCAGAGGTAAAGTTCGGTGGGCTGGGCTGGAGGGAGGGTCCTTGATCAGCACGCTTCTAAAGGTCGGCGGACGGTCCCAGCCGAGGCCTGGCCGTCCTGCCCGGAGAGCTGGTCACGCTCTGGTCACGCTGCCCGCCTCTCCAGCCTTTCTCCCGGCTGACCCTCCGTCCCCGAGCACCGAGGTATGACTGCTTTTTTCTCTTTAAGGTTATTTTTTGTTTTGAAAAAGAGAGTGAGAGAGAGCACAGCTGGGGAGGGGCGGAGAGAGGGAGCCAGAACCTGGAGCAAGCTCTGTGCCATCAGTGCAGAGCCTGATGCACGGATAGAACTCACAAACCTTGAGCCAAACTCAAGAGTCTGGACGCTTAACATTAAGACGGTGCCACCGAGGCGCTCGGGTGTGTCTGCCTTCCAGCGGCGCACTGCTTCCTCTGCCCTCCTGGTTTTCAGCTTAAGCTCCATTGTTTCCAAACATTATTCTGGCTAGTTTTTTTATCCGGGGGTCGGGGGCCGGGAGGGGATGAGTCACGCTTAACGGCACAGGCTGTGGTGGCAAGGAGCCCGAGAAAATGCGTCCAGCTCCTGTGAGTTTTCCATCCATGTCTTCTTCGGACCAGTCGTGGCAAGACGCCTGCAGAGTTGGTTGAGTGAAAACACCCACCCTCGGTCTGTGCACGCGGGTATCTGCTCACACTCCTCACCCCCACCTGCGTCCTTATGCCCCTGGCCTGCCTTCAACAAGAATCTGGTTTTGTGAGTTTAGCAAACACTCTACCTTTTGGTAATTTGACCTCCTTCCACCCTTCACCCTGCTCCCTGGCTGCAGGGATTTCAATATCATCCCCCAAAACCAGAGACCACCGGGGAGACCGAGTCACACATGCGAAAGCAAAGGGCTTTATTATGGGCTTAGGCTGGCCGGGTCTAAACTCGGGCTAGCAGACTTCATCAGCGCAGTGGACCCATGCTGAGAGCCCCGAACAAAGGGGGGATAGGGCCTTTAGGGGTTTGGGAAGGGGGAGTTACAGGAAATTGTGACACAGGTACAGTGACCCGATCATTTTCCCATAACATTACTGGCAGTAACTTTAACCATACATTGTCCAGAGTGTTAATTTTGGCAGGACCCAATCACAACATTTAGAGTGTTAACCAATTACAAAGTGGACCCAGGACCCTCACGTAGGTGTAACTAGCCTTAGCTTCTATCTCGAGGCCTGCCCTTAGAAATGGTAAGGGTGTTAGCCGGCCTTTCCTGATTGGGTGTTACAAGGGTGGTCCCTCCTGCCTTCCGGGAATCTGTGCCCTTTTATTGTCTAATGATTCTGAGAAACCAACACCTAGGCCTCCAAGGTCAGAGGGGAAACTTGAAGCCTGTCATGGAGTCAGTTTGATTCAGACCTGCATCCTTACACAGGCTCCCACGTTTCCTAATTTCTCTCCCCATCTTTGCCCGTAAATAATCCGCCTTCCTGTCTTTAGCAAACGCCCTGAGTTTCTGAGGTCAAAACCTCCATGAATGGTTGGGAGCGTTTATGTACCGGGGAGCTGGTTGCGTGATGAACGAGCGCCTGGGAGGACCCAACACGCCTGCCGGCTGCGGAAACCCCGGGCGGGGCGGCCCCTCCGGGGCGGGGCGGGGCGGGGCGGGGGGGCGGTGCCTCTCCGGGAGGCTCGCCGGGCTCCCCCAGGGCCGGCGGCGGCGCACGCCCCGCGCCTGAAAGACTCGGCAGGAACGAAGGCACAGGAGTAAAGGCACGAGACCGAGTTTTGGTAAACAGACAAAAATGAGCGTTCCGAGGGGCAACGGCTACCGCATATCGTAAAAATGACCGGTTGGTCGCCAAAGGACTCCAGCTCCAGGACCCACGGGTGCGGCTGGCAGCCATCCCGCCGGAGACGCGGAGGGCGGCGAACTGCGCAGGCGCATCCGTCCACCCCAGCATGGGCCCGCCCCGCCCGGACATCCGGCCTGGCCCCGCCCTTCCGCCGGAGGGCAATATGGCGCTGTGCGAGGCGGCGCGGTCTCTGTTCTGGCCTCGGGTGTTGCTCTTCGGAGATTCCATCACCCAGGTACCGCCGCTTGGCCCTCACGTGGCCGGGTCCCCGGGGCGTCCACGGTCGGCCCTGCTGGGCGACGCCCCCGCCGAGAGCGCCGGCCTGGCAGCCTCCCCGGCTCCCATCCTCTCGCCTGTCCCGCGGTTGTCGAGGCCGCCTCCCTGCACCCCGCGCCCCCCCAACGCGGGCTGCCCCGGAGGCTGAGCGCCCCCGAGGCGGGATCTGCTCGGGAACGCCTGCAGCCTCCGGCAGCGACGTCACGGTCGTCGTGCCCTAACCGCCTCCAGCGCCGCTTCGGAACCGGGTGGCCGAGGTTCCCGTCGCCGGTTGTTTCTGGCTTCGGGGTAACGGTGTGGGTGGCGCAGTACTTGCACACCCGTCCCGCGTAGCCTGCCCTCCAGATGAGGTCAAGGGCGGGGAAGTGGAGCGACTGGTCCAGGCCACGCCCTGGGAGTGACAAAGGCTGAGTTCACTGCTCTTTGTCAGTGTTCTGGGGAGAATCGGGAGCCTCGGTGCGAGTTGAGGCGGGGACGTGAGGTTTTCCAGAAACCTCCTGTAGTGGCTCCCGGCGGAGCTCCACCAGTGCCGCACCTGCGAGCGCGCGGTGGCGGCTGAATCACTTCCTGCCGTTTTGTACAGCGAGTTCCTGCAGAGACTGCCTGGAGCCAGTTCACGTCTGCTTCTCTGGTGGAACATGTTGAACTAGAATAAAATATCGCCAAGAATAACGCAGTACATCACCTTTTCACCCAGGATCATTTCACCTCCCATTAGGGGAGAATATGGGTTCTACTTCAGGGAGGAAGTACACTTTTTAAAAATTACTCCCGTGGTGTTTTGTTTTGTTCTCTTCAAACATGACTTCCTAAACCAACTCTCTGTGTATGTGTCAATGAGTGATCACATTTTTAGGCAGTGAGGGCTTTCCAAACTTACTGGAAAGTGTATTTTAAAAAGGCTCACCCTCTGAGTTCCGTAATTAACTTCCTTATTCTTTCAATTATGGAAATGTAGGGCGGCATGGACTTCATGTCCTAACTGAAGGTACAGTTGATTGTATCTCTTACACATAAACTTAAGTAGGTTTCCTAAATAAAAAGGATTCTAGGTCTCCATAAAACACAGGTGTCTGGCTCAAATCCAGGCCATAGGGAGGGAAACGCCCCGCTCCTTTCCTGATGCTGCCGACCCTTAGCTGCAGTAATCCCGAAAATGACCTCTGAGCAAAGCAAGGGATGAAGGCCAGACGGTCCGGGAGCAGCCAGGGAAAACCAGAGGAGTTGCTGCCCAAAATGTCCCTAACTCAAATGTGCTAATTACACCGATGAGGACTAATGGGCTTTTTTTTTTCTCTTTCTTTCTTTCAGTTTTCTTTCCAGCAGGGTGGATGGGGAGCTTCACTGGCTGACAAGCTGGTCAGGTGAGAATAGTTTCTAGGTGGATACTTCGGGCTTATTTAAAAAAAACTTTTTTTTAATGTTTATTCATTTTTGAGAGAGAGAGAGAGAGAGGGAGACACTGAAATGGAAGCAGGCTCCAGGCTCTGAGCCGTCAGCACAGAGCCTGATGCGGGGCTTGAACTTGCGGCATCGTGAAGTTTTGCCTGCTGTGAAATCAAACCCTAAAAGTTGTGGAAAATATATCAGGTTTGGGTTCAAACAAATAGTTTTCACTCTCTGAAGACCAGTTCTTTTTCAGCTGCCCTGGGAGATAGGATTCAAATGTGTGGTAAGGAGTTCGACTGAAAAGAAAGCAAAATCTATTCATAAACCAAAGTTAGAGTCATTTCTGGATAGAGGTTTTGTCTCCCAAATTCTCTTTAGCAGATATATCAGAATTAGTGATGATTTGGGGGTTTTATTTGCCAGGCTTGATGAAAGCACACGCTAAGGAAGGCATCGCAAGGGAAACACTTCCCCGATACAGGAGGCTAAGAAATATTTAGAAATATTTTCCACGTTAAAAACAGTAAACCAAGCATGTAGAGTATCCGTAAACTGATCAGTTTTATCTTCTCCTCCTTCAGAAGAAATAAGCTAGATATACTACCAGCTTATCAGTACTTGATAATTTTCTTTACTAGTATAATTAATACACCAAGAAGATCTGTTTTATTTCCAAATGTGAAATGTGTCTTAAAATGTTTTCACTTCCTGCACTTTTTTATCCCCACACTAGAAATAGTTGACCTACCTTTTCTGTTCCCAAATGCTTTCCCTGTTTAGACTTAATTCCTCAGTTTTCCCTTCTGTAAAATGGGTGGGTTATAATAGCCAAATCTTATTGAATGCTTATTAGGTGCCAAAAACTGCTTTGTGTGCATTGGCTTAATTTAATCTTCATAACTACCTGTAAACAGAGTGCGTTGGTCACCGACCCATTTTACAGCTGAGAAGACTAAGGAGGGGAAGTTAAGTAACAAAGCCACACAGCTAAGAAGTGGCAGGTGGCCAGGCTCCCGGAGCGGAGGTCCCGAGCCCGCCGATGAGGAGGCCGCAGACTCGCACGCCGGGAGGCTGGAAACAGCCGTGTGCGCTCGCTCAGGTGCCCGGCATTTGGAAGTGTTCGGGAAACAGCAGCTTTTACGTTGAATGATTCAGTAACTGTTTAATTGGCCTATTTCCTTTTCTGAAAAGCTAAATAATGATTCAAGTGGCCTGGAAAACAAGGTGTTTTACCCACACAAATGTTGCATAACTGGCTGATGGTCTTAGTGCTGACATCCTGCCAGAACTGACCGCTTGCAGACACGCCTGCGCGAAGACCGCGTAGTTAGAAGCTAGTGGTTTTCGGAATTGAGAGCAGTCACACGACCGGGGTGCAGCCGGTGGGGGGTCTGCTGCGCCTCCAATCTCGAACTGCTGAGAAGCATCCCGTTGGGGCCCAAAGCGGAGCCGCTGCAGGCTGACCCCGCAAAGGGGCCTCCCCTCCGTGAACTCTTCCCTCGTCAGGCTCCCCCCACCCGGAAGGCCTGCCTCTCCTGGCCACACTCCCCCTGCGGAGCGCCAGGGCCCAGGCGGAGGGGACGCTGGCCCTGGCGTCCTAGGCCCACGTTCTTCCACTGGGCGATGAGGGGAGAGACCAGGGGGCAGCGGTCCTAATGCCTGGCTTCGGAGGCGGCACCTGCTGTCACCCGTTGTAGCACCAGAACCGACCTCTTTCTGTGCCACACCACACAGCTGCCCCTTTGATGGACGTTTCCATCTTTAGCTGTGTTACCACTTGGGGCGAGTTATTTGCAGATCTGGGCTCCTGATGTCTGCCTCGGCCATCCGCGCGGCCCTGGACCGACTCACGGGTTTTTTCCCGAAGTAAAAGTGACCGGTGCTCTGTTGGTTTCAGGTGTTCTCATTCAGTGTTTAGTGTAACCCAGGTTCCAGGCTTGAAAATTCAGAGGCGCGTCACCAAAACAGGGTGCCAGATCCAAACTCTGTCCTGGGGGGAGGGGGGGCTGGGGGCGGGGCCTGGGGGGCTCAGTCACGGAAATGTCTGACTCTTGATTTCGGCTCAGGTCGCAAGCTCCTGCTTATTGGGATTGAGCCCCGAGTCGGGCTCCGCACTAACAACATGGAGCCTGCTTGGGGTTCTCTCCCCCACTCTCTCTGCGCTTCCCCTGCTCTCTCGTGTGCACCCTCTCAAAATAAACATTAAAAAAATTGTTTTTACTAAAGTATATTGCGTTCTATAGTGATATCTTTTAAGTTTTTCCTTTAAATATGATCTTGTATACTTATTATAACATCATTTTAACAATTTTTAAATCTTTTTAAATCTCTTTAAAACTTACTGATACATTTTCATCAGTTATAGCTCTGTATTTCTTTAAACAAAAATACTTGGTTTGAGGGATTGACCTTTTTCAGGGTTTTTTTTTTATATGTTTATTTTTGAGAGTACATGCACGTGGGAAAGAGAATCGGAAGCAGGCTCCAGGCTGTCAGCACAGAGCCTGATGCGGGACTCGAACCCACACTGTGAGATCATGACCTGAGCCAAAGTCGGACATTTAACCGACTGAGCCACCCAGGCGCCTCTCTTTCGATTAATTCTTCCCTCTTCATTTGAACTTAAATACTTATTAGCCATGAATTTAAGAACCTTTCATAATTTTCCAGTTTCCTTTTGAATAAGTTGGGCACCACCGATTATGATTTTCAATTCAGAGGAATTCGGACATCCCTCCCCTTTCAGAAGGGAGCCCTCCCAGTTTCAACCTGGGCCTCCCTTGTCTCTTCTCCCTGGCCCACAGCCTTCTGATGATCTTTTATTTGGTCTACAGTGGCCACCATTCATGGAGCACCTTATGTGTGTCCGGCTACTAATTTTAATTTTCGCACTGCCTGCAGGTTAGGTGTTAGATTCCTCTCTTGCTGTTGGGGAGCCTGAAGCTCAGAGGAATTGAGTGGCCGAGGCCCGATCTGTCGGTCGAGGGCGGTGAGATCCGGCACTGGCCACTCTGATGCCAGCCCTCCGTGCTGGACTGCCAGCTCACCCGGCCTCGGGCAGGTCACAGCGACTGTACCACTGCGGGGATGGAAGACGGATCCCTCTTGTCAAGATTCTAGAGTATTCTGTGTTAAATTGAGTCTTTAAAGTGGCTAGTCGGCTCTTTGTAGTCATTCCGCATTCAAACACCAAGAGTCACAGAAATAAATGTAGCTGAACTTTTTGTTGTTTTCCCCGAAACTTAGAAATGTTGAGAGCTTTGAGAGTAGCGTCGAGACTGAGTCCCTCCTGTTGCTGCTTGGCATCTGTCGCCTGGTCTTGTTCCCAGAGGACTCGCTGGCACCAGGGATCTCTGCTTAGCTGCTTGTATGTGAATGTGAGCTACACCGAAGCCGGCCACATTGACGTGCCAACCATGAACTGAATGCTGAGATTTTTAAATTTTTTTTAACATTTATTTATTTTTGAGAGAGAGATCGTGAGCAGGGGAGGGGCAGAGAGAGGAACACACGGAATCAGAAACAGGCTCCAGGTTCTGAGCTGTCAGCCCAGAGCCCGACGCAGGGCTCGAACCCACGAACTCAACCGACGAGCCACCCAGGGCCCCCGAGATTTATTATTTTTTAAAACTTTGTATTATGAACAACCTGAGGCGTCTATGAACATATCCCGAGAGCAGAGGCACTTAAATAATTTATTAAAATGATTGAGTCGAAGCCATTGGGTGCTGACAGTGACATGTCAATGTACATTTGTCACGCGTCACAAATGTGCAACCATAGGGCTGTTGGTTGTCGGAGAGGCTGTGCCCGAGGGGGCAGGGGTGTGTGCAGACGCTGTGTTCCTTTCCGTTTTGCTGCAGACCTGAAGTGCCTCTTTAAAAAGTCTGTAAAAGTCTCAAAAACATTCCATACACACCCCAAATTACCCAAAGCACTGTCACCCTTGAGCTCCGACTTGGTGACTCTCCTGCAGACGCTCAGATTGAGACCCGGCGGCTGTAAACTCTGTGAGGAGGACGACCCCGCCCACGCGTGAGTCGGCGAGTCTGCAGACGAAATGAGAGCCCCTTTGCTCAAAATGATCCATAACCCTCTTGTCGACTCACCTGTATCCTGTTGACGAAGGCTTGTTCGGTCAGAAGAACATGTGACTCGTGACCTCGGAGTTGTGGGTTCGAGCCCCATGTTGGGAATAGAATTACTTAAACAAGCTTAAGAAAAGCCACCCGCGGAGCCCCAGCGGAGGGAGGGCACACCCTCACCGGCGGTTTGCTGCAGGGAGCTGGAAACTGTTTGTGGAGTTGTGGAATTCATCTTTAAAAATTCTTCATTTCAGAAAATGTGATGTTCTGAATCGTGGATTTTCAGGTTACAATACCAGATGGGCCAAAATCATCCTTCCACGATTAATCAAGAAAGGGGCCGGTTTGGACAGCCCGGTAGTGGTTACCATTTTCTTCGGTGCCAACGACAGTGCGCTGAAAGGTAAAGGCGTTTTCGTGTTTTCCTGGCTCATTTTTAGCCTGCCCTGACCTAAAAACAGCTGGTCTCTTTTTTTTTTTTCAACTGTGTACTTCTCTCCCATAGATTTTTGGGAGAGAAAACTTGTAATGAGTTTTACCAAATTCATAATGAGTTCCCAAAGGTTATTAAGCATTTTTCTTCTGACTGTGATGTCAGTGCATTTTATTCCCGACCGGTTTTCCACCTGCCTGGGTTGTTGGCAGACCTGATGGCAAACACTTGAAAATGTGTGAAGGTTTTTAATGTGTGTTTACTCTTGAGAGAGAGAAGGAGAGAGAGACATACAGAGCTGAGCGGGGGAGGGGCAGAGAGCGAGGGAGACACAGACTCTGAAGCAGGCTCCAGGCTCCGAGCTGTCAGCACAGAGCCCGACGCGGGGCTCGAACCCACGAGCCATGAGACCCTGACTTGAGCCCACCAGTTGCCCTGAAAATGCTTTCTCGAGCCCACTGGTGCAGTGCTGGATTTCGGGTTTTCCTCGGTAGTTGGTGGAATCAGCAGCGGACGAGGGCCCGCCTCGTCGCCTGTGTCGCGCTGTCGGAGCAGCTGGGGGCGCCCCCACTGGGCGCAGACTCGGGCCCGGGCACCGGAAGTGGGGCTGCGGCCCTGCCTTTGGGAGACCGGCTGGCACGGGCCTGCTCCCCCTCCCGCCGAGGCGAGAAGGGCCCGTGGCCCGGCGTGAAGGGGAAAAGTCAGCCTGGCTTCTGGAAAGTCCGCTCCCAGGAGGTGCCGTTTGAGGCCCCACCGCGGGGACGGCTAAGGGGGGGCTGCAGGGCAGCGGGGGTGCTCGCGCCTCGAGACAGACGTTGTAGGAACCCCGGGGCCGGGAGGCCCGTGGGCTCGCCGTTAGCAAGAGTCAGATCTTCACTTGATAGCAGATGCCAAAAACTGTAAGGAAGAGAACTCCAAACACGGTGAATTTTCACCAAAATTAGGACAAAGAGAAACACTTTCTAAGCATAAAAGCAATGGAGGAAATCACAAGGCAAAAAGTAGGTTTATGAAATGAGATCGTGTCAGAAAACTATAAAGGCTCAAATTGGCAGATTCTTAGGGCTGCTGCGTGTGGGGTGAGGCGGGCCTCCTCTTCCACAGCCGCGGGGGAGACTTGTGATCCTTCTAGAAAGATACTTGACGGTGTGCATCCAAGGACTTCCCTCACCTAGAAATCCAGCCCAAGAAAACGCTCGGTGATGCGGCCGGGCGCGTGCGCGGACGCTCCTGTGACCGGAGTCTCCGGCAGCGGAAGTACCGGGCCGCGCGGTGCGCACTGGGGCCTCGGCTCACGCACAGGCAAATACACGGTCTTGGCGGACACCGAAATGCCCCAAATATAACGTTAGGCGAGGAAAAGAACCGTATGGCTCTGTATCTTCAGTGTGATCCGAGGCTAATAGGTTAGGTGTAGTATCAACAGGGAAAGGACTAGAATGAAGTACCTCCAGGTGCCAACAGTGGCTTTCTGGGTGGCGGCAGGTTATTCTGCGCCTGGGACTACACTTACCCGTGAGCCCTATGCGGGAGCCCATTTACATACAATCCTTGGGGTGCGGGGAGGGGGCTCAGGCAGTTGAGGGCCTGACTCTTGATTTCGGCTCAGGTCATGCATGATCCTAGGGTCGTGGGGTCGAGGCCGCATTGGGCCCCACCCTGAGCCTGGAATCTGCTTCCGGTGCGCTCTCCTTCTCCCTCTGCCCTTCTCCCCCGCGGACGCGCACGCTCTCTAAAAGGAAAACAAAACCTCCTTTGCAGCTGTGATAGAAGTAGAAGCAACAGCTGACTTTTTTTTTTTTTTTTTAAGTTAGTTTATTTTGAGAGAGACCGTCCCAGGCTGTCCGCGCAGAGCCCGTGCGGGGCTCGAACTCACAAACCGGTGAGGTCGTGACCTGAGCCGAAATCGCTCGTCAGACGCTCACCCGACAGCCCCAGCCTCGGGCGGCTGTGTGTGCGCTGCCTCCAGGGTGACGGCCCCCTGCCGTGCCGCACCCGCTTGCCGATTCCCACGGCCACCCTGGGAGGGAGCCCAGGGGAGGTCCTCCGCTCACCGGGCAGGAGACCCGCGTACAGGGGAGCCGCGCGTCTGTCCCAGGCGGGGGGGCTGGCGGTGAGGAAGCCGTTGGCCACCCGAGGAGGGGGCCTCGGCCTCTGCGGTCTGTCCACCCCCACCCCGGCGACATCCCGGGTCCGTCTTGTCCCTGACGCGCACGTGCATCCGGGCCGAAGTGTCCGCGTCCCCCCCCCCCCCCCCCCAGATGAGAACCCCAAGCAGCACGTCCCCCTGGACGAGTACGCGGCGAACCTGAAGAGCATGGTGCGCTACCTGCAGTCCGCGGACGTCCCGGAGCACAGGATCGTCCTCATCACGCCGCCGCCGCTCTGCGAGGCGGCCTGGGAGCGGGAGTGCCTCGCGCAAGGTGAGCGGGCGCGGGGTCCTCGGGCGCTTGGTGGCCGCCACCAGACAGTAAGCAAAACCGGCAGCGCTGCCGTTGGGTTCTCGGCGAGCCGTGGCCGGAGAAGCCGTGGCCGTCCCTGTGCACGAGGTGGCCTGGCCTGGTGGCGGCGAGGCTCCCCCGAGGGCACGCGTGCAGCCGCCGCCTCGCGGTCCCTTCTCCACGCGGCGTCACTACAGGCTTCGACGAGATCTCTCCGTCCCCTGCCGCACGCGCGCGTGTCTGTCCCTGCGACCGTTCGTCTTCGTACTTTCGTGCTAAGCCAGGGCCTGGCCGGGTGCTAGGGACGCAGAAGTGCCTGGAACCCGGGTCCTGCATGTCGTGTAGGGGAGGAGACAGCCGTGTACAGACACCGGCGGCCCTGGGATGACAGGCCCGGACAGTCTGTTGAAGGTACCGGAGCGCAGGCTAGAGGGTCCAGGGATGGCCCCGGAGGAGAGCACTGGGGCCAGTTTACTCAGAGGAGGAGGACAGACGGGGAGGACGGGGCCAGGCCCGCTGTCCTCAGGTTGGGGGGTGGCGGGGGACGGCTCGCCTGGTCGTTGGCTCCAGAGCACCAAGCCCGGTCCCCAGGGAGCATCTCTCCTGGGCGTCTGCCTCGCGTCAGGGTCCAGGTCACTCGGGAGGGAGCGAGTGTGTGCCGGCCGAGCCTGTAGAGGTGTGCGAGGCACAGCCACGTCTGCCTCTCAGACTGCGGGTCACAGCCCCCTCGTGGTCACAGAACCACGCGAGTCCCCTTTCGGGAACGGAGTGGCCGGCTCACAGTGGACGTCGCTCTGGGAGACGCACTTACCGAGAGCACGGCCGTGCTGGTCAGGCCTCAGCCCCGGGCTGCAGGAATGTTCTACGAAGACCTGTCTCCTGCCCTCCAGTGGGGGGGGGGGGGGGGGGGGGGG
>PJEM01007473.1:33009-95392 GCA_004023845.1 Helogale parvula | reverse complement strand
ACGAGGCTTCGGCCACCAGGCTGGGTCCAGGCCGAGGGCAGGGTCCGGGCGGGCTCCACCAGTCACCCCGTTCTCCTTGGGATTCTGGGAATTCCTTCTCCAGCCACCTGGGCCTGGTCCTCTGTGGCACCCAGGGGGGCGCACGGAGCATGCAGTGCCTCTTTTTTTTTTTTTTTTAATCAAGACTTTATTTTTTTAGAGCAGTTTTACATTCATTCTTTACACCTCCGCTCTGAACAGTCAAAGTCAGTGGAGGAGACAGGTCAAAGATCCCCAGGGCGAGGAAATACGACCCTCCGTCCCCTGAGTTACCAGCTCACGCGGCAGGAGGAGGAACGGGTCAGAATCACCCGCCTACCACCGCCTCACCGCAGGGACACTGGTCAGGGCCGGAGGTGACGCATGTGCCGAGTGCCCGTCCCAGAGGAGAGCCATGACTTTGTGTCCCCCACCTTCCTCCTTTGCCGTTCTTTGCCCATCTTTATGTTGACATAAGCTATTTCGAGCAAATCCAAGTTCGCCGGGGAAAATCCAGGCACCCCAAGCGGAGAGAGGAGTGTACAGTCATCCTAACGGGCCAGAGCGTCCCGCTGGCGGGCCTGCCCCGCTGTCGTCTCCTCCGACCCTCTCCTCCCCACCCACTCTGCCTCCTGGCAGCAGCTGGCTTGCCTTCTGGCTTTGCCAAACCGGTCTGAGCCAAGACATCCAGAAGAGAAAAACTAAATCAAGTCCTCAGAGGGGGCAGGCGGGTTTATCTTCTGCATTTGATCTTTTAGGAAGCTTGGAATGTTGTCCCTACGGTCTCCTTAAGGAAGGGAGCTGGGGCGGGAAGGGCCGGCTGGCCCGATGTCCCAGGTCTGGGACCTCCCGGCCGCTGGGGTGGGATCCCTGGGCCGAGCAGCCTGGAAGCAGGGACCCCTGGCCTCGCTGCTTTCTGGGCGGATGTCACCAAGCCTGTGGATTTAGTCCTAGTCTGTGTCCAACCATCAGAGGTGCCCAGCCCATTGCCAGCGGTGCTAGGATCCTGACGCGTGAGCTCGCTCACTCTCTGAGGTTTGCTGCAGGATTTCAGGACGGCAGAGAAAGCCGAAAGGTTAACTTCTGTTCCCTTTCTCTCTCTCTCTCTCTCTCTCTCTCTCTCTCCTTGCTCCTCTGTGTGAGTACATGGGCGCGCGCATGCGCATGTGTGTGGGGTCCTCAGATATTCAAAGTACATCCGGGACCCAACCACTTGTTACCGCCCCCGACTATGTCCCGTGGACATAGCCCCAGTGCCTACAACAGGGACGGCACACGCTGGGGGCTCCGTACTGTGGAATGAATGCATGAAGGAGGTGGCCTCAGTCTCCTACTCCCGTTTGCCCTACTTCTTAGCCCTCCCCTCCCCTGTCCACCAGAGCGGTCATTCCCTGGGTATATGTGGCTCTGATGTTCAGTCGTCTGGTATGACTATTTCATGCTATGTGGTACATGGCTGATAGTTTCTAGGGACATTTGTATTTTGTGAAGAGGCTCATCTGAGCAGAAAGATTCACTGGCATCATTTCGGAAAACACTATTTTCATGAGAAAATACAGACACTTACAAAAGTAGACAGGATAGGGGCACCTGGGTGGCTCAGTCAGCTAAGCGTCCAACTTCAGCTCAGGTCATGATCTTGCAGATTGTGGGTTCAAGTCCTGCATTGGGCTCTGTGCTGACAGCTCAGAGTCTGGAGCCTGTCTTTGGATTCTGTTCTCCCTCTCTCTCTCTCTGACACTCCCCTGCGCACGCTATCTCTCTCTCTCTCTCAAAAATAAAGAAAACATTAAAAAAGTTTTTTTAAAATAGTAGACAGGATAATAAAAAGAGCCCCTACGTAGACGTCAGTCAGCTTCAACACTCATTCATTCTGGAACAATCTCCATTCATCTGCACACCACCCACTCCCCACGTGCATTCTTATCAAGGAAAGCTGGACAATTTGTCCCTGAATTTATCAGATTTTACAAAGCCATCGTACGGCAAATAAACAAACCCTTGATTTCATCAAACACCCAGTCAGTTTTCAAGTTGCTAATTGTCTTTTAAGTTAATAGTTAAAATTGGTTTTTGCAGTTTGTTTGGGTCAGGATCTAAATAAGGTCCTTTCTTATGCTGTGATCGCCTGGTATGTCGTGTGTGTGTGTGTGTGTGTGTGTGTGTGTGTGTGTGTGTAACACTTAGTATGTGAACCAGCAAGTATTCACACTGCCGTACCACCGTCTCTACCGTCCGTCTCCAGAACTTTCTCATCTTCCCAGACCCAAGCTCTGTCTCCATGAAGTCCTCACCCCGCATCCCCTCCCCCAGCTCCCGGCGCCCCCCGTCTGCTCTCTGTCCGCGAATCTGACGACTCTGGGGACCTCCGGTAAGTGGAGTCACACGGCGCTTCTGCTTTTGTGACCGTGTCCGCGAGGTTCATCCGTGTTGTCGCGTGTGGCAGAACGCCCCTCCATTTAAGGACGGATCGTACCGCTTCGGGTGGGCATATTTTGTCCATTCGTCCATGAGTGGGCACCTGTGGCATTTTTAAAACTCTTCTCATCTTTATTTTCTTGGAACGTGCTGTTGGCAGAAGCAGGCGGCTTGTCCTGCAGTCTCCCACGCAGGTTCCCGCTGGTCGTGTCCCCGTGGCGCTGAGTCTTCTGTGTGTCCTTGAATTGGCCCCCGGACCTCGGGGTCTGGTAGGGCCCCGGCTCCCTGGGCCTGCCCCGAGGCTCTCACAGGTGGTGTCCTGGGCGTGTGCTGGCTGCCTGTCCTTGCTCGGTGCTCTCACCCGCCGCTGCCCGGGACCCAGCCGCAGGCGCCCCGTACTGGTCACACACCGACGAGGTGCGTCATGCCTTTATGGGTGGGCTGGACCTTCCACGAGGACTTTCTCCTTGCCTGCTATCTGGCTACTCCATGTATTTGATTTTTATCTACCTTCGAAGTTTGCAAACCGTAGGAGTGCTCACTCACTCATGAACTCAGTCACTCACTCACTCACTCACACATTCACTCACTCATTCATTAACTCATTTGCAAACTCATCATTACTCATTCACTCAGTCACTTACTCACTCACTCATTCACTCACCCACCCACACGCTCATTCACTAACTCATTCATTCATCAACTCACCGGCTCACTCATCCTCTCACTCACTAACTCATTCATTAACTCATTTACTCACTCATTCACATTGGTCACTCATTCATTCACTTCCTCATTAACAGACTCATTCACTCACTCGGACACTCACTCACTTCCCAACTTTTACCGACTGCCTGCTCTGGGTGCTTACAGAGGTTAGGAAGATGAGGCACTGTCCCTGGGGGTCACCACCCGAAGGAGAGAACAGAATAGCAGGTGACCAGGGTAAGAGAAGTATGACGGTCCCACAGGTGCAGGGGGGAGCCTGGGAGAAGTACTTCAATGGTGGTATCTGGCTTCATGTCATCTCGTGCCAGGATTAGTGGATGGTGACGGTCAGCTGGCTGAGAGCTCACACTTTCAGACTTTCTGAGTTTGAGTTTCTAAAGCTGGAATGCGGGTAAACCCCGCTGACATTATGGGCTCCCAGAGGGGCAGAGCCAGCTGGCATTCCTCAGGGTGGCTCCCATCCCCTGGAATCGGATGCTTGCTGGGTTAGAGCCTGGACACAGCGGCACGCAGGGGCCTCGGTGGGAGTGGCCAGGACATCAGAGGACACACAGGAGGAACCTGCTTCATGCAGGAGCCAGCGGCTGTCAGAGGAGGGAGGCCCCAGGGCTGCGATATGGGGCGCCTGGCCCCCACAGACCCAGCTGCCCTTGCCCGTCCGCAGTCCTGTGGCTCCTCAGGTCTGCTCTTAAAGGGAACTTCTAGTTTCTGTCCGTCTGCCTCCCCAGGCTGCACTCACCCACCCCAGGGAGCAGGGAGGCAATGGGCCTGGAGTTCCTCCCCCATCTCTGCACCCCGAAAGAGGACTTGACCACAGAACTCTCCAGCTGGTAGAATTCGGATCAACAGGAAAAGAAGGGCAATTCTTGGGGGCTACGTAGTTCGGCTGCTTGATCTCACACAGGGTTCTGGCCGGAAAGAGGCAACACCCCAAGTGGGTGATTGAAGACGGAGTGAGTGTGTTTGCTGTTGGGGGGCGGGGTGAGGAGAGCAAGAGCAGGAAGTCATTACCACCCAAGGGCTGCAGGCCAAGGACAGGGCGCTACTACCCCAGAAGCTGGTGAGAGCTGCCCTGCCATTGCCTAACCTTCTGATGGAGCAGAGAATAAATTCTGGAACCTTCTGTCTTCCCTCTCTGCGGACACCTGCCTGCCTCTTTCGTTGGCAAGGAGCCAGAGACCAAGGGAAATGTTATTCTTGAGGTTGACCTCCTGGGGTCATCCTTAAGGGTGGGCCTCTTGGTTTCATCCTCTGGGGTTGGCCTCCTGGGGCCCAGAGAATGGGGCCAGGAAGGCGGAGTGACCAGCAGAGTACATGAAAACCAGCAGGGGTTCAGCTGACAGGCTTTATCAGAGCCTAGGCACATAGTAGATGCTCAACAAAAATTTGAAATTCCCTCCCCGATTCTGGCAAGGAGTCAGGAGGCCTGGGCAGGTCGGAGCTGCGCCTCCTGCGGCGGGCAGGTCCAGAATGCTCTGGGGCTTGCTTTGCTCCCCGGGCCGCTCTGTGGGTCACTGAGTATACAGATGCTCAGTACTCATGGCCAAGAAGCACACCTGTCCCTTCCCAGAGCGCTGTCTGGAGGCAAATCGAATCCTAGGGAAGAGGATATGGAGGGAGATAAAGTGAGTCTTCAGGGTTTGGCCTTAGCTGGGACCTGGGGACCAGTAGCCGGCTCGGCCCCTCAGGAATCCAGGGACAAGCTGAATCACAAATGGCACCGGAAGGAACATTAGGATGTCAAATCTTTTCCAGGCAGTCTGAATGGAGTGTTGTTTACTAAGGGGCCCTCCGCTCTCTGCTTTGGCTTATGTGGGAGCTGGGGGTCCAATGACCCAGGGAGATCCTTCTGTTCATCAGAAAGGCTTGTGTTCACCGGTGGCATGTAGTGACGGCAGCGCGGGTCTTGTGACTCCCTGTCCAGGGCTGTGTCCCATCGGCTAGGGACACAGTGTGTCGGAGGTTTCTGTGGGAGAGATATGGAGCTCCAGGATTGCCTGAGTGACCTTCCGAAGGTTCACGTCTGCCCAAGACCACACCGCGCGGCTGGGAGGGGGCAGCCTGCCTTACCCTGACTCCCCACGAGGGATCTGGAAAGGATACCGCGTACCTCCACGTCATCCCAGGATCCCCCCTGCTGGTGCTTGGACCAAGCCCAAAGGTGCACCCCCAGTAAAACTCAAAAATTAACGGCGGGGACCACAAAACTGAGACCCCCTGGGGAAACGTGGCGCCTATCCGCAGAGTGAACATAAAGAAACAAAATCATTAAGATATTGTTAGGTTCTGTTGCGTTCAGAACGGTTCTGGGGAGGGGGTGGCCACTTTAAGAAGAAGCCTACTGTGGGTGGCCAGATATTCCCCACCCCCCCCACCAAAAAGCTCTGCTGCTGTGAGGAAAAATGCGGAACATTCCTGAACATCTCTTCTGGGTCAGGCTCAGAGCCTTCCAGATGTAACCCAACACACCAGGAAACATCATAGCCTTTAAAATAAGCCCAGTCCCTAACTAAGCCTGGCAGACTAGCTACTCAGAGGCATAATTTAAGTAACAACCTTTCCTGCTTATAAAAGCTAATATATGCTTTCTTGAGTAATCTTAGAAAATACAGAAACTCAACAAAAGCACATGGGCTCCCAGCATTACGAGATGTCCACTTTCGGCGTTTGGACATTTATCCTGATTCAGCCAGACTCTTTACGACTTGCGATCACATGGTGTATAATGATCCGTAGTAGTATTTCCCACTCAACGCTGGGTTGTCATGTGATTTCACAGAGGCAGGGGGTCTGCTGGTTAAGGTAACGGGGTCTGGTCACATCTCTGCCGTTTGGGGGCTGTGGACGAGGGGACTGAATTCCCCTGGGCCTTCATTTCCTCAAATACAACCTGCTCACGGAGCAACGGACTGAATATGCAACGTGCTCCGAACAGAGCCTGACACGTCGCAGGTTTTAAGCATTTGATCATGTTACTATTCTTAGTAAAATTGTTTAAGACACACCAGCTATTACTCTATTCATTCGTGTAACGATCACTTCCTCACACCTGCTGTGCGCCCAGCACCCTTCTGAAAATTGAGGGTACCTACGGCTAGACCACAGTAGACAAGACCCCTGCCCTTCAGGGTCTAATCATGTGTCCAGCAATGCCACCACTCTGAGCACACTCTCTGTGTGACCGCTGAGCGTTTTCCAAAGCCTTGTCACACATGAGGCCGCTTTCTTTCTTTCTTTTTTCTTCCAAGTCTTTATTTAAATTTCCGTGGGTGTTATATTAGTTTCAGGTGTAGAATTTAGCGATTCAGCAGTTGCATACACCACCCAGTGCTCATCACAGTAGGTACCCTGCTTAATTCCCACCACCTATTTCATCCATCCCCCATTAGCCCCCCCCCCCGCACTCCCTCCCCTCTGCTGACCATCAGTTTCTCCTCTATCGTTAAGAGTCTGTTTCTTGCTTTGTTTCTCTTTTCCCCTCATGTTTGTTTGTTTTGTTTCTTAAATTTCACATATGAGTGAAATCATATGGTATTTGTCTTTCTCTGATGGACTTATTTTGCTTAACATGATACATTCTAGCTCCATCCATGTCATTGTAAGTGGCGAGATTCATTGTTTTTTATGGTTGAGTAATCATCCATTGTGTGTGTATATATATATATATATATTTATGCACCACCTCTTCTTTATCCATTCATTAATCCATGGACGTTTGGGTACTTCCATAATTTGGCTATTGTTGATAATGCTGCTATAAACACTGGGATGCACATGCCCCTTCAAATCAGTATTTTTGTACCTTTTGGGCAAATACCTAGTAGTGTAATTGCTGAATTGGAGGGTAGTTCTGTTTTTAGCTTTTTGAGGAACTTCCATTGTTTTCCAGGGTGGCTGCACTAGTTCGCATTCCTACCAACAGCGCAAGAGGGCTCCCCTTTCTCCGCATCCTCACCAACATCTGCTGTTTCTTGTGTTGTTGATTGTAGCCATTCTGACAGGTGTGAGGTGGTATCTCATTGTGGTTTTGATTTGTGTTTCTCTGATGATGAGTGATGTTGAACATCTTTTCATGTGTCTGTTGACCATCTGGATGTCTTCTTTGGAAAAAATGTCTATTCACGTCTTCTGTCCATTTCTTCACTGGATTCTTTGTTTTTTGGGTGTTGAGTTATAGAAGTCCTTTATAGATTTCGGATACTGACCCAATATCAAATATGTCATTTGCAAATATCTTCTCCCATTCCATTGGTTGCCTTTTAGTTTTGTTGATCATGTTGTCTCATTTAATCTCTATAACGACGCCAAGAAATCAGTATTGTCTCCCATTTCACAGATGTTGACGCTGAGACTTGGAGCAGGCAAGTCGCTTGCCGTGTCATGTAGTTATCGGCCCAGCCTGACCCCCAAACCCCTGGCCTGCCCTCAGACCACCCTGCTGCCCATCTTAGCTCTGAACCAACCAGATCGGCACTGTAGATGTTCCTACTGACTCATCCGGCTCGATTGCTCCTGCTTCCCAGGCAGTGTGTCCAGAAGGGGAGGCCTTCGCATCCCATTTGTCACCACCCCTTGCGCCTGTGATTTCAAGCCAGCTGCCACCTCTTCCTGAAGTTTCCTTAGGCAGACGGGACTGGATTTCCCCTCAAAGCCAGCCCCTCCCAGGGCCCGGCAGATGCTAAGGGCTCCATAAATGTGCGTACGGTTGACCTGAAAGCCACTCCATAAACAAGTCTTGGTAGACAAAAGGCTCTTGGGACTGAAGACCTAAGGACAGAGAAAGGAAAGGAGGCCTTTAGTTTGGGGAAGAAGCAGGACAGCCATGCCCAAGGAGCTGTGGGGAAGGGGGGTGCAAGGGTCAGTTAGGGAAAGCTTCAGTCGGGGTCAGGCCGACCTGGGTTCCATCCCTGAGTGACCTTCAGCGAGTGTCCTTATGTCCCTTGGCCCCGTCTGTCAGGCGGGGCTGACGGCTGCCTGCCTAACAGGCTGCAGCAAGGAGGATCATGTGAGGACATGTGCTCAGAGTGGCAGCCTGTGCTGGGCCTGCGTTTAGACCCTTCAGAGCAGAGATCTTTGTCTGCTTTGTTCTAGAAATTAGCATTGTTAATATAAAAATGTGTGAGGAGATGTTATTGCGTAACAGAATATTCGTTCTATCTGAGTCCCAGGGGGAGGTTACAAGTTACGAGGGGGGCGGGCGGGGAGCCGGGGAGAGGATGACCCATTGAGAGAGAAGCACATGCGCCCAGGTGAGGTGCCAGAATTGGAGCCAGTGCATCTGCACTCCAGCCCCTGCTCTGTCCCCGCTGGCCGTGCAGCTCTAGGCAAAGTGCCGCATCTCGGGTCCTCAGTCTCCACGTTGACAATGATAGTCTTTAACTCATGGAGTTGTTGTAAGAATTGTTTAGAGCCTGGCACAAAGGAAGCATCTAGTTGATGTAAATCATCATCATCATCATCATCATCATCATCATCATCACGGTCTGTTAATTGGCAGAAAGAAAGCATATTAGTTAGATACTACCAGGTAATAACCCCCCGGAGCTTACTGGTTTAAAACCACCGCCGTTTTATGTATTTGTTCATCAGGATTAGCAGGTTGGATTGGCTTTACAAGGTGTTTTTTTTTTTTGCTGGTCTTACCTGGGTCATGCACGTGGCCATGATAATCAGACGGCTTGACCTAGAATGGGGCATCAGGTGGCCTCACATCTGGTGGTTGGTGCCAGCCATTCGATGGCTGGTCTGTTCTGAGGATGCTTAGTTCTGCTTCATGTGGGCTCTTGTTTGGCCTCTGCTGGTCTAGAGCCAGAGTTCGAAGAGGGCAGGATCTTCAAGACCCCTGCGGCCCAGGCTCAGAATGCCCACAGTGTCCCTTCTGCTCCTTTTCTACTGATCCACATCTGTTACCAGATCAGCCAAGGGAGGAAGGAGCCAGACTCTCTTGGTAGGTGGAGCAGGGGAATCATTTTGCAAATGCACGTGCACACAGAGATGAGAGGGATTCTCGCGACCAGCTTTGAGAAGTCTTTTACAGAGAGAGCTAACAGTTTTGAGGCCCTGCTGACCTGCCAGGCATATTGAATTTATAGCCATTATTCACAGAGCAAAATTATCTCCCTGGTGATGTGAGGACCGCACTGTACTGGGAATATTCAAGCCAGGTCTGTAGCACTGTTAAAATGATGGAGACGGCAGGATCCAGGCCGCAGACTGGGGGCTGGGAGAGGGCGCCGGGGTCATTTGTTAGCAAGAATTACAGGGTTGGAGGGAAATTCACAATAGCAAACTGAATTATGGGTGAGAGGTAGGATTTCTGCTGAGTGGTAGATTGCCGAGTCATGTAGATTTTGCTGATGAGAAATGTGAGTATCAGCAGAGATGTGTGGCTCCCCCCAGGCATTAAGGAAGAGAGAAGCACGTGGTTTTTGGAGGGCCTTAATTGACAAGGGAGAATAGAATTATCTAGTCAGTCAGTCTTGAAGGAGCTCTTGGTGAGGTCACTTAATGTCCTGACCACATGAAGCAAGGTGGGTGTGGACACAATCCTTCTTCATCCCACACGCTTATTGCTCTTGCGTCTGGACTTTTAAAGCCAGTGAGTTTTTGGCTAGAGTCTGAGATGCGATTCTGGGTAGGGTAGAGTTTGTTGGCGGGAGACAACCACTCTTGCCAAGAATGATGAGAAAGTCTATGTTGTATAAAATATAAAAATTATCCATTCAGATCCTCAGGGAGCAGCTGAAGTGGTGAGAGACGGAGGAGCCTGGTTCTGGGGAGGGGAAAAGCTCGGAGAGCCAACTGGCTTTCTCTCTGGGGTCTTTTGTGACCTTGGGACAAGGCTTGGAGTCCAGAGCTGGTGCGGTGGATGACACTGAAGGGGACAGAGAGATGCCCTCTACTAGGACCAAAGAGACAAAATAGAGACTGGGGAGTTGGGGGGGGTACTTCAAACACCCGATGGTTTCCTCCCCCAGACATTTGCTAGATTCGAAAGCTTGCAGAGTGCGGTGTAGATGAACCAACAAGAAAATCTCTGAACAGCAAAACAGAGTTTTTCTAGTCTGGATGCTGAGAAGCAGAGAATCAGTGTATAGGGTCTACATGGACAGGACCTGGTGAGCTAGCTGGACTGTGTTTGAGCTCAGGTTCCCCTAGACCCACAGAGGGGCTTCCAGCAGGGGAATGGCTGTGTACTTTATGAAGACCATTCTGGATGCAGTGTGGAGAAGGGATGGGAGGAGACAGGAGAAGGAAGTGCTGGTTGTGGGCAATGACTGAGGGGTTGCATGGCGATTGATTTACTCTGTTTCTTTCATAAATCAAAGGAGCCGATAAACATGAGCAGACAGAGGAAGGCACACCACTGATGAATGAACCATCTGTCTCAGCAGCAAACTTGGGAAGATGAGGGTGAAGCCAAGGCAGAAAAGAGGCATCATTTGTCTTAAGTGATAAGAAAGAAAAAGAAACTGACGTGGTATTATGAAAGGGGTTTGACAGGCTTTTACAATGCAGGAAAATAATTTGTCTTGATCCGTGTGATATTAAGCAGGATTGAAACGAGGGATGGATCCAAATTAAGCTGAAAAAGCAAGAAAGCAATTTTCTGAGACATGCAGATACATCAGCTCAGCTACTTCATTTGGGGAAACCAAGGCTGGGGCAGGAAAATGGCACCATTTTGTTCAAGGGACCCAGTAAACCGATTAGAACCCCCATGTCTTTTTTATTTGTGTGGGCTTGCTCTGGTTTCCAGGAAGATGATCAGTTCTTGCAGATGTTCCATGTACGGTTGGAAATAGTACACATTTAGTTATCACTGGTTTCAGACTTCTATAGGTATGTCATTACATCAATCTTGTTAATTATGTTCTTTAAATTTTATTTGGTGAGACTGGCATTTTGGTATGCTCCATCTGTCAAGTTCTGAAGATGTGTTTAGTCTTCTAATGATGGTGGGAGATGTAGCAATTTCTCTTTCGACTTTTCTTAATTTTTTGTGCATTTTGAGGCTGTATTATTCAGTACATGTGAGTCTAGCATTTTTCTATTATTCTATGAATTTTTATTTTACAGAGAGGTAGTAACTGTCTTTCTGCTTTTGAATCTGTTTTGTTCAATGCTAATATAGTGATATTGAGTTTGTTTGGTTAGTGTTTTATTGGTACAAGTTTTCCTATTCTATTAAATTCAATCTTTCTCTTTCCTTATAATTTAGGTATGTCTCTGGTAACAGCCTGAGGCCATATTTTGGAAATCCAATAGGATGATCTTTGTCTTTTTAATGGAGAGTTTAGTCTGTTTATAATTATTATGATAATGGATATATATGTTTATTTCCATCACCTTATTTTGTGCCTCCTATCTACCCTGCCTTTGCTCTGCTTCTTGTTTTTCTCGTTTCCAGCTCTCTATAAAATGCATTAAGTTTTCTTTATTCAACCTAGACACGTTTCCATTCTTTGAGTGACAACTCTTTAAAGTTTCAATGAGCATTCTTGGCTTAATATCTCTGCCTGCCTCCTATACACAAGATCCTAAATGGCTTTAATTCTGATAACTCCTTTTGCATCTTTCATATTGCCCAGAAGCATATTTTTACTCATATTTGTACTTCTAAAATTAGCCATTATTTTATATAGTCAACATTTGTTTTAATTACCAATTTCTTTGCTTACTGTTCCTTCTTATATTTGGGAGAGCGGTTTAATTTAGTTCTTCCTGGAACACATTCTTTATTGTCATTTTATCAGTGAAGCATTTTATCTGTAAACTTCTTACTCTATGCCTGAAAATGTGTTTATTTTATTTTCATTATTGATTGATCATTTAAGCTAGACATAGAATTCTAGATCCCCAGTTATTTCTTCTTGTATGACAGTTATTTCTTCTTCTAACATGACAGATTATTCTGTTGTCTTCTGGTTTCTATCAAGATGCTTGCTATTGGTGTACTTGCCATAGATTTTTAGGTAATCTGTATTTCTTTCTGGTTGCTTTTAGGATCTTCTCTTTATCTTTGGGATTCTAGACTTCTGCTACAAGACATGCTTATTTTTATTTATCCTTCTTGGAACTTGTGATCCCTGAATCTTAGGACTTATATCTTTCATCATTTCTGGAAAATCTATTATTATATATTTGAATATTACCCTCCCCCCCTCCTTTCTTTCCATTTGGAACTCATATTAACATCGTTGGAGTGCTCCATTTTCCTTCAATGGCTCATAATCAGTTTCATGTTTTCTAATCTCTCCAAATAACGTTCTGCATAATTTCCTCAGATCAATCTTCAAGTTCACTATCTTTTCTGTAGTGTGAAGACTCTGTAACTAGACTGCTGGGGTTCAAATTTGGGCAATGAGACCTTTCTGTACCTCAGTTTTAGCATCTTTACAGTGAAAGTTACAGTAATACCTAGCCATTTTAAATTATTTGGGGGTTAAATGAGTCAATATATATAAAAATTTTAGAGCAGAACCTGACCCCTAGTAAGTGTTGTATATAAGTTAGACCTTCTTTTAATTATTTTAAGAATCTACTTTATAGTCTTTATCCAATAGTTCTGTTATTTGGCATTCTTGGGGAACTTAACCCTGCTGATTATATGTCTTATGTCTTCACTCATGAAATACTATTCTCTAGAGTGTTCTGTAGTTTTGGTCCCTGGGGCTTTATCTGTAGGAATCCTGTGTGTCTCAGCTTTAGCCCCAAAGGTATTACAGGTTCAAAGGTATCAGGGGTCTTACAGCCCAGGAGAATCAGGAGTGTCCCTAGTCTGGCATGTCAGGAGTATTAGGAGAATTATCGGCCAGGGGTTTTACTGGCTCAGGGCATCTTTTTCTGTTCATTCACCAAATGGAGGTTTGCAGGCCATTTGGATAATATAAATCAGCCCCAAATTCCCATGGGACACAGGCTTTTAGTCACATATTCTCGAGGGAGAATTTTTTCACCCCACTTAGAGCTCAGGCTAAGAAGGGCAGCTTCCTTGTGATCTCTTGTGCTAAAGTGGAGTTTTCCCACCCAATCCACTCTGGAAGGGATGGCCCTTCCAGGGTGCTGGCTTTATGTGGTGGTCTCAGTTCCAGGTCCCTGACTCCCTCCACATACATGTAAAATCCCATTCCCCTCATGCACAGAGGCCAGCACATGCTTCCAGGGACAGCGTGGCATTGTCTCTCAGGCAGATGTCCTTTACTGGCGTGTGAATCCAACCCTTCATGTAGAAGACACTATGCGGACGTTATCCTGTCCGCCATATTGCAGGAGGTTGAATCTTCTCTTGGTCTTCTTTACAACCCCACACCTTGCTCAGAGCCCGGCTCAGCGTTGGTCACAGGAAATATCTGTTGAAGGACAGGCTGGATGGCAAAACACGTAAGAGCTCAGGCCTCCAGTTCGGAGCCTTGACTGGCACTCAGAGCCGCATCTCCACCGCGTCAGGAGTCCTGTCCTGAGTGTAGGAGACTACACCTGGAAGGTGGACGAAAGGAATTTATTTATTTTTTAAATATTTATTTGATTTGAGAGAGAGAGATATAGCAAGGGAGGGGCAGAGAGAAAGAGAGAGAGAAAGAGACCCTCAAACAGGCTCCACACTGTCAGCATTGAGCCTGAGGTGACACTCAAACTCATGACCCGAGACATCGTGACCTAAGCCAAAATCAAACTTGGACGCTTAACTGCTTAACCAATTGGACCCCCCGGCACCCCAGGACAAGAGGAATTTAACTGGAGGCTGATATTCCCTCCCGAGGTCAGCTAACAATGTTTCCTATACACTTCCTATGTGCCTGATGCTGTCTGAGCCCTGAGGACAGCGGTGACTAAGGTAGACCCGGACCTAGCCCTTCTGGAGTTGACAGGGTCACAAATGGGGCAATGCTTCCCAAAGGTCAAGTCATGTAGGATCGCCGGGAAATCCTGTCAACGTGGAAATAAGGCAGGAGGTCTGGGTCTGTGATTCTCTTTCCAACGATCCCACACCAATTCCCAGAAAATGGCAGAGCTAGAACCCAGTCGGGGCCAGCAGTGCGGAGAAGAGGTGAGCACAGGCTTTGGCCTGGAGCAACTGGGGGGCCAGTCCTGTGGCGTGTCTATCCCACCTGGGGCCTCCATCAAGTCTCTCCCCGCCAAGCCTTCGTTCCCTCATGCGTAGGATGCTTTCCTCATTGAGCCGCTGTGAGGAAACCACGAGACAGGCTCCAGTAACAGCGACATGCGTCTACAGCTTCCTGGTGCCGACCACCCTTCCCAGCATTTACGGCTACTAACTCAGAGCCCTTCCAGCAGCCCTAAGTGCACACAATAGCCAACTCTGTCCACAGGTGGAAAACAGAGGCAGAGAGCTGTTACATAATTGGCTGGGGCTCACCTGCCAGAAAGAGCCGGGATTTGAACCCATGCACTTTACGCCCAGATCCATGCTGTTAAGTCAACACGGTCCTGCGTCCCAGGCTACAAGAAGACACTGCGCATGGTCTCCAGCCCGTAAAAGGGAGGACTCAGGATTGGCCATTAACCTTATTATTGAAAGTGTCGTTATTACTGTTACTACAATGGTGAATATGCAACTGATAATACTTACAAGTGAATCATGTTCCCAGAGCTCAGATCGTGGCCCAGGAGACCCAGAGACATGTAAGGAAGGAAGCGTCGCTTCCATCTGTCTTAGAGGACCCCGTGGAACTGTGGCTGTGGGGTCATGGGCGTGGGGGCAGGCGACGTGAAAGCTGAGGGGTCCGTGTGGCTGGGGGGAGGATAGAGGGGCAGCAGGACACCGAGAAAAGACAGATGGGGCCAGAGAGGCGGACAAGGAGTGTGAGCCCCGCCTGCAGGGAACGAGCTCTCTTGCATAGAGGCGGCAATCCATTTTTTTTAAAAGCTCAATTCTGTGTTGAGTTTTCCCATCAAAAGAGACGTAGAGAAATGTGCATTGGTGATGTTGGAGCAGAGAGATAGCGGAGGCAATGACAGGAAGGATCCGCAGGTGACGATGATGATGCTTGAGGTTCACCCATGTGATGTTATGAGCAGAGCTGACACTTCGGGTGCAGGCTGGGACCCCGGCTGCTCCAGGTACCCACGGCCATGTGGTCGCTTCCTCCTCATAGCTCTCTGGTGGGTACCTCACTGTGATTATCCCTTTCTACAGGTGGGGAAACTGAGGCACAGAGGGTCTAAGGATGCTGTCCAGGGGCTCAGGTGGAGAGGGCTTGGTTCTAGAGTACATTCTCAACCTCTACACCAGGTGTCTCTTGAGTTTTAGAGGGAAAAGCAGAGGGGGTTCTCGGTCCTGGGGTCGCTCCTCCCCCTCTCTCTGTTCCCCGTTCTCTCCTCTTTTCCTCCTTCTCTCCCTTCCCTTCCCCAGCCCCCTCCCTGGCAGGCTTGTCACCAGGATCCCAGTGTTTGGCTGTTCTCTGGGCTCAGGCTTTCACCCACCCCTGGCTCCTTCCATGCCTCCCAGGGCCACCCTTGAGAACGGCGTCCCCCGTGTGGGTCCAGGCAAGAGAGGACCTACCGTTGCGGCCACGACCCGTTTCCCATGAGCACCTGAGCCCTGCGGGGAAGAGTGGGTTTGGACAGGACAGAAAAAGCAGCTCTGCCCGAGACAGCCCCGCCCCTCACCCCCCTTCATTCTTGCACCAGACACTGAGCGAGTCTGGGCTGGCCAAGTGCTGCTGTTGGGGACACAGGGATGAGCGAGACAGTGCCAGCCCTCAGGGGCTCCAGTCCCAGAAGCAAGTCACTGGAGGGTAGCCTGATGTGACCGATGCTGTTGGGACTTCTTCGCCGCCCCCATTCCCACCCACGGAGAGTGTGGGGGCGGGGTGAGAGGGAGCCGGCAGCCCGCCATTCAAGGAGGCTGCAGAAGCAGAAAAAGGCCCCATCACACCAAGTTCTGCGAGCAGTGCCCCGGGAATTTGGATCTTCTCCCAGAACCAGTCGGGAGCCATCCGGAGATTTTGAGCCGGGCAGTAACAGCGTGTATTTTTATTCTCTGAGGCGTATTTTAAAAAGTGTTTTCATGTCTCTCATCGCATCGGGTACGTCCTCCACCCCGCGGGAGAGGAAGGCGGGTCAGACCGTCCCCGTGTCACAGATAACTGAGCTGCAGGAGGGTCAAGGGGCCTGCGGGGTGGCTCACAATCCACACAGCAGAGCCAGTGTATGGTGCTCCGCGTGGGGCTTCCCCTGCCCCCAGGGCTCCCGATCTCTTGTTTTGAGGTTACTTCTTCTAAAAGGAAAGTTAGGGAGTGCCTAGGTGGCTCAGGTCATGATCCCGTGGTTTATGGATTCGAGCCCCGCGTGGGGCTCTGTGCTGACAGCTCGGAGTCTAGAGCCTGCTTCGAATTCTGTGTCTCCCTCTCTCTGTCCCTCCCCTACTCACCCTCTGTCTCTGTCTTTCAAAACTAAATAAACATTAAAACAATGAAAAGAAAACTTCATTACAAAAGCTGTAGAACAGAGATCATGAGGATGACGGGCAACAATAATGATGATAATATTGGTACCGTTTACGGAGTGCGTGCAGTGGGCGGGGAGCCGTGCTCCGCGCTCTAAGTGTGTCATGTAGGACAGTCTGTGAGCTGGTAATGCTCTCGCCGTGCAGCGAAGGAAACGGAGGTCCCAAGGAGTTAAGCTGCTTTCTGTCTGGTGGCAGATCTGGCCAGTAAGTGCCCCCCTTGGATGGCCGGGTGCTCAAAAGGAGCCCAGCCTCGCTGTTCATGTGGGCGCTCCGGAAACAGACCAAGGAAGGAAGGCGCTGGAGTGGAAATCATATATTCTTCTGCTTCTGCTTGGCATTTAGCCAAGAATTGTGGTTCATCTGCCTGTGGAGACAGGTGGCTGCTGGCTAATACCTGGCAGCTTCCCGAGTTACACCTGCCGTCTGGACCCCGATGGGCAGAGGTCCAAGCATTGTGCAGAAGTGAGCCCCCACGAAGAAGCAGGTACTGGAAAGAACTTAGCCTTTAGAGGTCCTGTGGCGACTCTCTAAATAGTCACTGAGTGGATATGTTCTTGTGAGGCTTCTAATCTAGCTTTCTGTGTGGCCTTGCCCGCCTCAGTCTCCCTTCCCCAGATGATCTCTAAATTTTCTTGAATAAATTAACTGAGGGAAGAAATGACCTCTAAGGAGACGTGGCCACCTGGGGTGGTGAATTCTGCGTTAAAGCGCCCAGGACAGGTGTGGATCCAGCCAGGGATGCCGGGTGCATGGAGGGGGCATGAGTAACCTGAGAAGACTTCCTGGAGGAGGGAGCATGAGGACTCCTCCTGGAAAGAGAGTGGAGCAGGGCCAGCCCAGAAGTGGGGGAGGATTTTTGTGCTGGAAGCAGGGACTCAGAGGACAGGGATTTAGTTCTGCTTGGCATCTCATGAGTGCACATCCTCTGGGAAAATGGCTTTTTATTTCAAAGCTTTTTTTTCTCTTCCATGAAATGAGATAATGACAAATTATTTCATCTTCCCCAAAGGGAGACAGACGGAGAAAAGTCTTCATCCACGGGAGGATGTATTTCTCTATGCAGGAAACAGAACACCGTTCCTGGTGGTGCCATGCAGGTCCCCCAGGAACGGCTCCTCCCTGGGTGGGGTGTTGGAGCCTGCCTCTGTGGCCCCTCCCTTCGCCCTGGATCCAGACCGTGGAGGTCGTGGGAAGACAGCAACCACAGGGGCGGGACGGTGAGGCCCCTGGGGGCTGGTTCCCCCGCATGCTCCCAGCTCAGTCTGGTCTCTGGGAGTGTGTTTCCAGGAGGGCTGACAGAGATGGATTCCAGCCACCTTGGGGTCTGGGGCTGGCACTTTGATTCTGGGCCCATTGGAAGAGAGCCAGGTGCTCTCCAACTCAATGCCAGTCGGCCTGAATCGTTCACTCACTCACACACGGGGCATCGATTCATTCTTCCCAGGGCTATCCCTCCCTCCTTTCTTTCCTCACGGCCTCCACACTTCCCTCCTTCCGTTTATGCCTTTGAACATTGTTTGGGGCACCTCCCAGGCCCCGGCAGGCATCCTGAGTAGCAGAATTGAATCTAAAACGTGGTCCCCATCACCCCAGGAGCTCACGTGCTCCCCGGAGAGGCGCTAGAGTTGGTTACACCCTCTAGCTAGGCACACATTCGCACAGCCTGCTGGGAGGGTGACCCAGCTACCGGAGGGGGGAGTCAGAGCTTCCCACGTGGGATGGCAGGGGGTGGGTCACACTCCCTTCACCTCTATACAAAGCTGCTGCACCTGTCTCTACAGTGTGATGCTGGGGAGGGGGCGCCCAGATACGTTGATTAAAATCGTTAAAATTGTCTAGTTTTCCAAAGCTTACAAAATCTCAATGATGAGGTGGCCCACAGACAAAAAAATTCAGAAAAGTTTGATGATGTTTTCAACCAACACTTGAAGCCACGGTCAGCCTGATGCCCGGGGCAGGATCAGGATGTCCCCAAAGAGCTTTTGAGACAGCCCCCAACACATCATTAAAAGCCAATAATGCTGACTCTTATCGCTAGTCGCTATTTTCCAAAGACCCGGGGGTGCACGGAGACCAGCCAACCTAACGTCCTCACTGAAGGAAGGACGAATCTGACGCCCACGGAGGCAGCGCCTTGCGTGAGGTTCAGAAGCGTGTCAGTGGTGGAGCTGTGGCCGGCCCAGAGCCCAGGTCCCCGAGTCTTTGTCCTGCACCCGGACCACAAGGCAGCCTCTGCCGCGGACCTAGGGGTTTCCATATCCACACGTGGTGGTGTTACCTGAGTCCTGTAAACACAGGAACAAAATTTAAAGACCATGAATGTTCACGAGGCCGTAACCCTATCACGTAAAATCATTCTGAAACGTCACTGCCGCGTCAGGTTTGCTCACCGTGGGGGAGCTAATATTTAAAGGTGCTTATGGTCACAACAGGCCTTAACGACCCAGCATCCTCACACTTAATTACCCTCTATTAGATTGTAGCAGAATTAGGTAATTGGACCAAGCACTTGAACTCTTAGCCCTTTCCCATCTGTAAGGTGGTTGCTCAGCCTGAGATCTGAGTACCTTGGGGTTCGGTTGCCGCCGCCGTCTTTGCTCAAGATGTGCGTCATGGGCGAGAGCTTCGCTTCCCTCCGTTTCTCAATTTGATTTTTCTGTGTGGAACAAGGAAATCGTAAATTTCCTCCCCCGCTTCCTTCAGTCCTTTTGCTTCTAATACGAGTCACTACTATTCAAATACAGTTCACTTCAGAGTCTGTTCTCTTGGCTCCTCCAACGGCATATTTCATATCGCACATAAATGTCAGGATTTAATGTCATTCCTAAAGGAGCATGCACTCACTTTTACAAAACAAAATGTAAATCCTAGTTACCTTGGGTATTGGGTTTGGGATAAAGGAATATTTAGAGAGCCTCCGGCTTTTATAATAAAGCAGATTTGGTTTAAAAAAAAAAAAACAAAACACAACCCACACCTGCTGGCCGAGGAGCCAGCAGCCTGAGAAACGTGCGTACCCTCTGACTGTGTCATAGCCCCTTTTGGGGATTCCTCACTTGCATGATCACTGAGACATATATATAGCTAATTGTGCTATTTATCACAGTATGATTTATACCTGCTGGCTGTTAGAAACAACCAGGATCCCAACTGCGGGAAATGGTCAGGTAGGTGATGATGTATCCCCTCAGTGAAATATTGGCCATTTGACATTCACGCAGCACACATTTACTGAGTGTCCACTGTGTCCCCGGGACAGTGTTAGGAGGTGGATACGCAGTGGTGAACCTGCAGATCACGTAGCTGTGAACAATGGCCGCTGTGGCCACGGTGCTTTGAGGCAACCTTATAATGCGAAGTAAAAGCCCCCGTGAAATGTCATGACCTCACTCGTGTTGAAAACACACACGTGTGGTTTCTGGGAAGCTGACTCATGTTTTGTTTTTATCTGTTTCTCCAAATATCTTTAAGATGCACATCAAACTTCTATAATGGGGGAAAAACCCAAGTGTTTAAATTTTTTTTTACATTTATTTATTTTTGAGAGACAAAGTGAGACAGAGCCTGAGCAGGGAGGGGCAGAGAGAGACGGAGATACAGAATCTGAAGCAGGCTCCAGGCTCTGAGCTGACACAGGGCTTGAACCCATGAACCGTGAGAGCATGACCTGAGCTGAAGTCAGACCTTTAACCGACTGAGCCACCCAGGTACCCCATAAAAAAAAGGCCAAGTTTAAAAAAACCCTTTTGGAACATGATTTGGGAGGTGGCACTCTGAGGAACGGTGTCTGTATGTTGGAAGTCACTGCCCCTTTGGAAGTGACATGGGAAGGTGCCTCCCCAGGAAGAATGGCTCCTGGTCCTGGGGACACATCATGGCGCTGGGAAACGTGCAGGACATCTGTGCCTCCAGCTCACGCCGGCGCCCACCCCCTCCTCCACCTTCTTCCTTCCTGCCCGTCAGCCCGCAGACCAGCCGCTGGCTTCCGCACAGCACTCGGTCAGAGCAAACAAAGGTACTTCATCATCTGCTCCACGTGCTCCCTGGTGGCCCACACTCCTGGCTGCTGTGTGTGTGTGTGTGTGTGTATGAGAGGGGGAGAGAGAGAGCCCGCCCAGCAAAGGGCTTTGTTTACTGATTCCGCCTTTGACCTTGCACGATTAAATACCTTGCAACTTGTATTTCCAGGTCCTGCAGATGGTGGACGGTCCCCGAATATAAAATGAACTGACATATTATTCAGGAGAATTTTGTCAAAGACTTTTATTTCTATTTTTGACTTAATGAGCTCTACCTCAATTAAATTATCAGGTGTATTATGAACATTTAACATTTATAGAAGACTATAAACTTTATGTTCCTTAATATTGCAAGTTCCATGTGTTAATTTCAGCTCCTCATTTCAGACCCCTCCAGCGAGCTATGCCTGGGACTCAGAGGGGACCGAGGCAGTCTCCTGTCCTGATGGCTCAGGGCCCGCCAGGGACGCATACCTGGCTGACATTGGCGACGTTGCGTCGTGGGTGCTGGGACGCGCAGAGGAGACAGCAGGCCTCTGCCGGGGATCCGCAGTGTAGTTGAGGAACAGTTTCTGGAGAAAGCTACATCTAAGCTGAAACTGGAGCCTGGGTAGGAGTTACCCGGCAGAGGGCAGGGGTAGAAAGTGAGAAAGTTCCAGGCAGAGAGGACACACTGGACAAGGGCAGAGGCTAGAAAGATTAGGATGGGTTGAATGTGGTTGGAGCCAGTGGTCAGCGGTCAGCTGTAGGCTGGAGAGGGGGTGGGATCTGGGGGAGTCTTACCCTGGAGGCATGGGGGTCTCGATGGTGGCCCTACACATGTGTGGCCATCACATCTGCCTTCATGACATCTGTCCTGGAGCTCTCTGGATGACCAGCCTTTTGGCTCCCAGCCACAGCTGGCTGCAGGGGGAGGCTGAACAGCCACACCTTCTCTGTGCCCCATCCCCCCTACAGCTTACCCGACTTTGCGCTTTTTTATAGCACTCATGGCCATCTGGCAAATGACATCTGCTCCCTGCCTGCCTTCCCCTTCCATGGAGAGTCGTGAGAGCAGGACCTTCATGCACTTCACCGGAAGTGCTGGCACATAGAAAGCACCCGTAAAATATTGCACCTGGGTGGCTCTGTCGGTTAAGCATCCAATGTTGGCTCAGGTCACATGGTCCGTGGTTTGAACCCTGGGTTAGGCTCTGTGCTGACAGCTCAGAGCCTGGAGCCTCCTTTGGATTCTGTGTCTCCCTCTCTCTCTGACCCTCCCTTACCTCTCTCTCTCTTTCTTTCTCTCTCAAAATCAAACATTAAAAAATTTTAGGGGTGCCTGGATGGCTCAGTCGGTTAAGCATCCGACTTCAGCTCAGGTCATGATCTCATGGTTCATGGGTTCTAGCCCTGTGTTGGGCTCTGGGCTGATGGCTCAGAGCCTGAAGCCCGCTTCAGATTCTGTGTCTCCCTCACTCTCTGCCCCTTCCCTGCTCACATTCTGTCTGTCTGTCTCTCTCTCAAAAAAAAAAAAGCACTCATAAAGTATTTATTGAATGAATGAGTGAGTGAATGAATGAATGACTCAAACAGGCTGTGGAGGCATTGTGTCTGGTTCTCCCTAAGGACAGAGCAGGTGCTCTTGCTGGGTGGGAGACGGGGAGCCGGAAGAATGGCTGGGGTGGGGGTGGTTTATTTCCATCAGCTTATTCAGCCCTTCCTCTGGCTCGGAACTCGGACCTACAGGTCAGAGGTGCTGCACTGGCTCATTCGTTTCTGTAAAAAATTGAGGTAAAACTCACATAACATGAAATCCACCATACGGGCCATTTCAAGGCATACAATTCCATGGCTTTCAGTCCCTCGGTAATGTGCAGCCATCGCCCCTCGCTGGCTTCAGAACATTTTCATCATCCTAAAAAGAAACCCTAGTACCCATGAGGCATTCGGGGCCCCCCCCCCCCCCTCCCAGCTCCAAGAAGCCACTCATCTTCCTCTCTCTCTAGATGTGCCTCTTCTGGACATTTCGTACAGATGGAATCATCAGCACGTGGCCTGCTGTGTCTGGCCCCGTTCACTTGGCGTGAGGTCCAGGGTCGGCCGCGTCGTGGTGCGTGTCAGTGGTTCATTCCCTTTTGAGGTTGGATAATGGTCCTCAGTGTGGATTATCCATCCGCCACTTGATGGACACTTGGGTTGTCTCTGTCTTGGCTAATGTGAAAATTTTAGGTACCGAGTGAATGGCGTTCGTTATCAAAAGGTGAACCTTAGAGAGAGACACTCACACAGAGAAGGGCGGCTTCCCGGAGCCCCCCTGCTGAGGCAGCCACCGCTGACCTGTGAGGGGCTCTGCCTCCCAGCCTGTCCATCACCCTGGGCTTCTCTGTTACCGACAACCTCCCAGAGGCTGCAGATCTTCCCAGCACCCTGGTCAGCTCCCAGCTGAGCTGCCACCACCTCGGGAAGTCATCACTGCTTCCCAAGATGAGTCCTGAGGTCCCAGCCCCACCCTCAGCCCAAACCCTGGTGCGAGTGTGTCTCCCCTACAAGATCGTGGGGTCCCCAGGACCAAGACCATGCAGGGCCTGGTGCTCAGAAAGTGCTTTACTGCCAGATCCCTGCGTGACTCACCTGTTAAGCATCTGTCTGACTTTTGGCTCAGGTCATGATCTCATGGTTCGTGAGTTCGAGTCCCATATCCGGTGAGCAGGAGCCTGGCTTCTCTCCCTCTCTCTGTCTCTTTCACTCACCTCTCCTCCCTCCTAGGATTCTCTCTCTCTTTCTCTGCCCCTCACTCACTTGTGCCCTCTCTCTTTCTCAAAAAAAAATAAAAGAAGGAAAGAAAGAAAGAAAAAGAAAAAAGAAAGTGCCTTGCTGAAGCTGAACATTTGTGGGATATGCAGGTCAGAGACAGGTTGCCATGGAAACTCAGTTTTTGGATGTCTGGGACTGGGACCCGTCTGTCTGATGCAGCCAGCCTTCTCTCCGCACCTCCGGGGACAGACTGGCCGCCTGTGGCACCATGCAAGCCAGACCCGCCACCAGGCAGCCTTTCCTGGGGGTGACCGCTGGCCTGCCTGGCCTTGTAGCCCTAGATCAAGGGCATTCTAGATCTCAGGCCTCGGAGGGAGTGGTCAGCAGTTCCCCCGCAGGCCTCCACACTCCCCATGCGCCCTCTAATTGGAAAAGTTCTGGAAAACCAGAAAAGAAAAGGGGGACTCTGGGTCTGGGAGGTCCACCAGCACCCCGTCCCCAGGCTGCCTCATTCTCTTGTGGTCACAGAGGAAGGGGCTCCTTGCCCACCGCTTCTGCCCTGCTCCTGCCTTCTCTTCAAGTCCCCTCCACCAGCTGTGCCAGCTTCCCTGCAACAAGGCATGCATTCCCAACGTGCTGGTTCCCCTGCTCCAGCCAGGTCCCCACTTCCCTCCCCGCTTCCCCTCTGCCTGCTTCCCAGGGGCCTCTGCTTCTGGCCTGCTGAGGTCCTGCCCCCACTCCATCTGGCTTCTAGCAGCTCCCTTCCTCGGACACCGCTCCCACCCAGCCTCCATTTGGGCTCAGACCCAAAGCTCACTTCCTGTCCTTCTGCACTGAGTCTCTTCCCCTACTTGCTGGAGAGCCGCTGCAAGCCCCCCCCCCCCCGTGCCCCTACACCACCTGGTCCCCTTCCTTCCTGCCCGTGGGCTTCCCTAGCGCCTTCCCCACGCTCTCTTCCTGCCCCGTCCATGCTCTCTCCCACAGCTGGGCCTGGCATCTGGCTCCAGCCTGGACGCCCCTCCAGGTCACCCAATCGTTCTGCTCCATCAACCTCCCTCCTCGTCCAGATTGAGCCCCCCTGGGGGCAGTGGGAACTTAGCCAGATCTGAAGAACTGGGCTTCTTATATCTAGGACTCTCCCCCTCTGACGCAGCTTGGGGTGGGCGAGCGGACACCCACTCCCTGCCTCCCCCAGGCCACCAGGAGGCTGGGGGCGGCCTCTGGCCCCTTCTTCCCTGAGGGAGGAATAGGAGAGGCCCCGCTGTTGCCGGCCAGGCTCTGCCTCTTTGCCCTGATGACCTACCGATGTCCTCCTTCCCTCTGCATGGGACGGTTCACCAACATTCTCTCTAGCTGCTCCCACCTCTGCTGCTGGGTGGGGTCCAGGCATCCCCCCCAGCCTCCCCTCCTCCGCCAACCCCTCGGTCTAATTGTGTGTGCCCCTCCCCCTGGTCACCACCCCCAACCCCGTGCCACGGGTGCTCTTGGTGACCTGGCACCGCCTAGTGCTGTCCCGCACGGCTGGGGGCAGGGGAGAGTCTGACTTTGCGAGTCCCCAAGGCCAGCCCGGGTTTTGTAACCCCTGTAACCCAGAGTGGGGGTCGTTTCCTCATCTGCTGAAAGAGGGTGACCGTCACCACACCGCTTGCTGTCACAGCCCCTGGCACCTGAAACTCCAGGCCCACGGGGCCCCTTCTCATGCCCTACCCGCCTGTGTGCATCTCCCCAACACACAGCCCCTCCGCCGGCGCTGCGGTTTCCAGAAAGTCCTGACTGTAGAGCTTAGGCTTGTGGGAGTGTGGGGGTGTGAGGAGTTTCAAGGAAGACGGGCTTTGTTCTGGCTTGGACGCTGTCCAGAAGTGGGGGGTGGGCATCTCGGTCGATCTTACCTCCAACGAGGCAAGACTTCACTGAGCGCCGTGCGTGTGCTAACTTGGTGGAGGAACCACAGGAAACGAATGCAGCCAGGAAGGCGGGTGTTGGCCATTTCTGCGGTTCGCACGGTGACCTTGTCTTAGCCCAGGACGATGTTGAGATGGATTGGTTTTGGTTTAGATTCACCCCCAGCCTGGCGGGGGCTGGTCTGATATCCGTGTTCTGGAAAATCGTTTGTGTTTGCAGGAGAACCCCTTGGTGGTGAGCACCGGTGGACTCCAGCCCAGCCCCTGACAGCCCCCGCCCACTCCCCCACCCCCGGCTGGGCTCCGGCTCTCAGGGCTGCTCTCCTCCCCCCTACCGGTAAAGAGTCACCTACCTGGATTTCTCACTCTGGTGGTACTTTCTTCCATGGAAAGATCCATCCACAAGCCCAGAGCTGCTACATCCTGCGCTTTTTGTCACTCTTACCTGGACATCACTGTGGCTCTGAGCTGCTACAGTCTTATTTCAAAAGACCTTGACTTCTTTTTTTTAAAAATGTATTTATTTAAATTCAGTTTAGTTAACAGACAGCGTAGTCAGGAAGAACCCAGTGATTCATCACTTCCGTAGGACATCCAGCGCTCATGCCAACAAGTGCCCTCCTTAATGCCCACTCCCCACCACCTCCGCTCCAGCGACCCTGTTTGCCCTCTGTATCTAAGAGTCTCTTACGGTTTGCCTCCCTCTCTATTTTTATCTTATTTTTCCTTCCCTTCCCCTATGTTCATCTGTTGTGTTTCTCAAATTCCACATATGGCTGAAATCATATGATATTTGTCTTTCTCTGACTGACTTATTTCACTCAGCGCAATACACTCTAGTTCCATCCATGTCGTTGTAAACGGGGAGATTCCATTCTTTTTGATCACCGAGTAGTATTTAGTTGTGTGTGTGTGTATACATCACATCTTTTTTATTCATTCACTAGTTGATGGACATTGGGCTCTTTCCGTAATTTGCTATTGTTGATAGCGCTGTTATAAACATTGGGGTGCATGTGCCCCTTTGAATCAGCATTTTTGTATCCCTACCCCATAAGGATTGGATAAATCCTACCTACCCTGTAGGTATTTGGGTAAGTACCTAGCAGGGCTATTGCTGGGTCATAGGGGAGTTCTATTTTTAATTTTTTGAGGAACCTCCACATTGTTCTCCGAAGTGGCTGCACCAGTCTGCATTCCCACCAACAATGCAAAAGGGTTCCCCTTTCTCCGCATCCTCGCCAACATCTGCTGTTTCTTGAGTTGTTAATTTTAGCCATTCTAAGAATGGCTCAAAAGACCTTGATTTCTTAGAAAAATCTTTGTTCTTCGGAGCTGAAGTCACCCTGCTCAGGGTCTGTGAGAATAATCACAATGAAAACAAAATTCAAATAGTGTCAGGTCTAGGGATCCACTCCATTTATGCCTCCCGGGAGGACGCCTCTCTATATCTGGTTCATTTCTACTTGCTAGCATGGGCCACGACGCTGCATGCCGTGGCTTGAACTCGTAGCGCAGAGTAGTAAACCGGAGCTGCTGATGCCTGGGAAGCATCAGGTACCAGCCCCCTATGGCCTCCTGACACACAAGTCCCGGAGTGCATGTGGCCCCTCCCGGTGGATGCCAATAGCAGTGGGATTGTCAGCAGCATTGAATCAGCATTAGGCTCCGTGCTTGGCCCAGAGTTAGCACTCAACAGGTGCCCACCACCGCCATTGTTTTCCATCTTTGTTGGCTGGTAACTAGCCTGGGAGTGACTCAGATCCAGGTTCTACCTCACTGGCTGGGTATCCTTGGGGAAGATGTTGGACATCTCTGATTATCAGTTTCTCGTGTAGGTCGGGAATGATACGAATTCTCTGGCATTGTTGCTGAGATGACTTCCTAAGTTGCGTGAAAAAGTGAACTATTAACAGCGTCTGTAAGACAATCAGCACACAGGTGCGGGTGGGGGGCACACGTAGGATCCCGATTCCCCTCCCTCCCATAACAGGGAGCATCGTGAGCACCCTCAGTCAAGTTGATGGTCTGTCCCTCCTTCCGGAGGGCTTGTGTGAGATCCCATGGAGATAATGTGTGCAAAGTGGTTCATAAATGCTCAAGTGCAGTAAACGTGTTTATAACGATTATGACTAATTAAAATTTAGGGCAGCCAGGAGAGAAGCCTGCTGTGAGGTGCAGCTCTCTCCTGCTTTCAGAGGGTCTTTTAGAGACACTGAGTGAGAAAACAGAGCGAATTAAGAGACCTTGGGTTGGTTGTGTCACTTAGAGCACGGGGGGCACAGTCCCGCAAACTCTCTGGGTCTTCTGGCAGCTTTCATCTGTGTGCGTCCATCCCTGGAATGTTGGACAGGTGTTTGCTCTGTGCCAGGCACGGCCGAAGGCTGGCGGGCCTCTGGCCAGACGGTTAGAAAGGCAATTTGTGAAGGAACCTTCTCTCAAAGACCTTCTCCACAGAGTCACCTGTCCTGTGCAGTGCCAGCCTCTTTGGAGGGGTTCAGTCCCCGCTCCGGACCCCAGAGTGCAAGCCCCTTTATGCTAAGGGCGCTGTCTTGCTCCCTGCGGGGCACAGGGCCCACACTCGCAGAGGTGTGCAGGATAGAGAAGTGTGGAGCGGACGTGAGTTCACGAAAGCTGGTCTCCAAGCTGTCAGGGACCAGCCAGGCGCTCCCCAGCCCACAGGTTACTCATCTGTCTTCCGCATGAGCTGGACGTGAGCTGGGCAGCCTCCCTGAGACCCTTCCTATTTGCGTTGTCTCTGGGTCGCCGTCACTGTCCCCGCTTTGGCTGGCGACTGGCTTGCTGGGGGACAGGATGCTGGGCTATGCCGATCCTGGTTATTTGGTCCCTGTGGGGACTTTCCAGGTGGCATCAGAGAGCCATTCGGCTGCCTTTTGTGTCTGATGGGGGAGCTGAGCCCTCTCTGCCTCCCCGCCTCCGGCAGCCCCGTGTCTACACTCTCAGGCCAGCCCTCCCGTCCCCATTGGTCACTGGCCATCACACTGGTCTTTCTTTGGAAGAGCTGTACTTTTTCTATCACCGCTATGCAAAAATACTTCTATCTCCCCGTCATCTCAGGGAAAGTCTTAGCTCCCTAACGCGGCATTCAAGGCCTCTTTCCAGTTTTCCCTCCACCTTCCTCCTCCATCTTCCAGCCTTACTTGTCAACACACCCCACCCAGCGACTCTTCCAACGGATGCACATTCTGCATTTCCCCACCTCGTGCCTTTCTCACAGTGTCCCCACGGCCACGCCCTCCTGCCCTCAGACACTGCCTCAAAAACCACTCTTCCCCAGAGGTTCCCATGGTTTCCATCAGCTGGAAACCTGGCCCACACTGTCATGGTATCCCATTCTCCATGCGTGCCCGAAGGACGCGTGTCATCATGTAATACACAGACACACGTGTGTGTTTGCGTCACACATGCCCTTCATCCAGGGTCTCAGATTTCCTCAGAAAACATCTATTTTCCCCAACCACCACCCAGCTGGGATGCAGCCTTTGGCTTCTCTTTGAGCCCCGCGGAGGATCTATTCACCGAAGCACCACGGAGTGAGTGAGAATTGACCGAAGCTATCTGGAGACTGGGGGTGGGGGCTGGGGGTGGATTCTATCACCTGGTGTATAGTAACCCACCCCAGTATTCAGATGGTAGAGACCCAGCCCCCAGTGGGATGGTGTCTAGGAGCTAAGGCCCCAGGAGGTGCTTGGGTCATGGTGGTGGGATTCCTGTGATGGGATTCGCGCCTTTACAAAGGATCCCACGGATCTCCCAGGCCCCCATTCTGCCTCTGTGAGGACATAGCCTGGTAGCAGGCTCTCACCGGACCTTGACCGTGACGCCAAGATCTCCAGAACTGTGAGCAGTACATTTCCATGGTTTACTTTCAAAGTGGGCTCTCATCGACATGTAACATTATATTCACGTTAGGTGCACAATATAATATATATGCACGTGGCAAAATGGTCCCCGTCACCCGCCCAGTTGACACGCGCCACCACACAGTAACAATTCTTTCTCTTGTGACAAAGACTTCAGATCTACTCTCTTAGCAACTTTCAAGTACGCAGCACGGTATTATCAACGGTGTCACTGAGCCATATGTTACCTCCCCGTGACTCAGTTATCTTATAACTGGAATTTGTGTGTTCTGCCCCAAATCCTCCCAACCCCCCTTCCCCCACCAACCACCAATCTCCTTTCTGCATCCATGAGCTCATTTTGCAAAACTATTCTTTTTTTTTTTTTTCAAATTCTACTTAGATAAGTGAGGTCATACAGTATTTGTCTTTCTCCAACTTATTTCAACTAGCATGATGCCCTCAGGGTCTATTTGTGTCATTACAAATGGCAAGATTTCATTGTATGTTGTGGCTGCATAATATCCCATTGTGTGCATCCCCACATCTGTATCCACTCGCCATCGAAGGGCACTCGGGTTGCTTCCGTGTCTCAGCTGTTGTCATTAATGCTGCAGCAAATACGGAGGTGCAGACATCCTTTCCAATAAACGTTTTCATTTCCTTCAACTGTATCCCAGAGTAGGGGTGCCTGGGTGGCTCAGTTGGCTGGGCATCTGACTTTGGCTCAGGTCATGATCTTGGGGCTCTTGCTGTTCATGAGTTCAACCCCCATGTTGGGCTCTGTGCTGACGGCTCAGATTCTAGAGCTCCCTCTGCCTTGTCTCAAAAATAAATAAACATAAAAATTTTAAAACAAAACAAAACAAAAATATCCCAGAGTATAATTGTTGGGCCATAGGGTGGTTCTCTTTTTAATTATACGAGGACCCCCCTCCCCCATGCTGTTCTCCATCCACAGAGGCTGCACCAGTTTGCATCCCCACCAACAGTGCAAGCGGGTTCCCCTCCCTCCACCTCCTCACCAGCACCTGTTGTTTCTTGTGTTTTTGAGACTAGCCATTGTGACAGGTGTGAAGTCACATCTCGGTGTGGTTTTGATTTGCATTTCCCTGATGGTGAGTGATGTGCAGCATCTTTCTGTGTGCCTCCTGGCCATCTGGATGTCTTCTTTGGGAAAACGTCACTTCGGATCTGCTGCCCATTTTTAAATTAGATCCTTTGGGTTTTTTTGCCATGGGGTCGTATGACTTCTTTACGTCCCTTAACAGATACATGATTGCAAATACTGTCTCCCATTTGGTAGTTTGCCTTTCCATTTTGTTGATGGTTTTCTGGGCTGTGCAGACACGTTTTAGCTTGATGTGGCCCCCCTTATTTATTTTTGCTTTCGTGGCCTTACTTTTCTGTTGTTTCTGGGCCACCGAGTCTACGTGCTTTGTTACAACAGCTGGAACAGAGTAAGACAACACGAGCAGGAGGAAGCGGGTAGCATGTTCCAGGCCCCATGTTAGGCACTTCACACACATCAGTTCACTTAATCATTACGAGTTACACTGAAGTAGATATTACTGTCTACCTCTTACAGATGCGGAAACAGAGAGGTTCATTAACTTGCCCACGATCACATAGCGGATGGGAGGCAGAGGAGAGATTTGAACCTGGCAGTCTGATTCCAGAGCCCACGCTCCTGATTGCAATAAATAATAGATCTACCTTATCCAGAGTTGACTCTGGTAAAGTGTCCTACATCGTATGCTTTGCTGAGGCTCAGCAAGTCAGCATTTCCTTCCCTACCTGCTGCTGCTCCCGCAGCAATTTCTTCTGGCTCCCTCATTCCAGAGCCTTCTCGCACCAGCCTGTGTTGGGCTCGCCCACAGCGGCGGGCCCTGCAAAGACAGGTGTTTGCTGATCCTGGTTTCATGACAGGATGCTGCCAGGGTGGTGGCCCTGGGAAGGAGGTGTTGGAGACTGAGCAGCGGTCCTTGTCAGCCACGTTTCTGCTGCTGATCGCTCAGAGAAGCCTTCCGGGGGCCTCCTCAGCCTCGCCTCCCTGCAGGGGCTGGGAAGGGCTGCTTCGGGGACTGAGGCACATTAGTCCCTGAAGAGGGAGTGTGCCCCCTGCCACCACGCCCACCTGCACCTGCCTCAGCCCGCTGCTTCTGAGAAATGAGTGAAGCAGACTTGATGGGTCACCCCAAGTTAGCCCATCCAGACTTCCAGAACCTTCCTGAACTACAGTATTCATGGAAACCAGGGCTGGACATGCCAGCTTACAAACCTGGCTTTTCTCTGAGCCGGACGCTATGACAGCACATCGGCTCTGGAGAGGGGACAGCCGAGGCACACCCCTGAGTGAGCAGAGGGGTCCTAAGATCCGACGTCAGCCCAGCCCCCAACCTGCCACTCGTTGGCAAAGTCACCATCTGGGAGAGAGAAGGACAAATAGCCGTCCTGACCAGGAGCCACACCAGCAAACTCTCTTTGAAACTCGCTACGCCCCATGGGGCCTCGGGTGAGTTTTCTGCCTCTGCAGCCTCAGCTGCTCCCTCTGCAGGAAAGGAACCTGCTCGGGACCCCTGACCTTCAGCCCCGACCGCACACTACCACCCACGGGGGAGCTTTAAACACTGGTGTCCTGCCCCTGGGCCCAAAGACTCCACACGTTTGGCCCAGAGGCACCCAGGGATTAATACTTCTGAAAGGTTCCCAGGTGGCTTTGACAGAGGCATGGGGCCGGGTGATCTCTGCCAAGGTGGAGGCCTCCTCGGCCAATGGGGAGCCCTAGATGCGTTTGCAAGGAGTCCTTGAATGTAGAAGGGTCACAGAGGCTGCCCGGTTTCCTCCCGTGCCTTGGAGCTGTGGGAGCACTGAAAGTCGATTTACCAGCCACCAGCTAAGACAGATTTGTTCTATCCTTCCCCCGACGGCTTCCCCCTGAAATCACATGCCGCAGCCCCAAGCCCCTCTCCTCCTGCCCCACACAGCCTGTGGGGGCCCGACATAGTCCACTAGCCAGGAGCTGAAGCCTGCTTGAACCACTTGCAAAGACCTAACTATGGAAAGAGATTGGCTGTTTTTATTTCTCCTTCTGAAGGTGGTGGTGTAGACGCTCATGAGCAAGGCTCAGGAGCAAAACCCCCCAGACTGAACTCCAGCAACACCACGTTCTAGATGCGTGACCTTGGGCAAGGCACTCGGCACCCCCTGACTCCATTTCCTCATCTACGGGGGGGAGGCCTTACCTCCCGGGGTGGTTGTGAGGATTAACTAGGTGCAACACCCCACCCACAAATATCAGCGATCATTACATGCCTAAGGCTTTATTACTCTTATAACATTTCTTGTTTTTTTATTTGTTTTAATGTTCATTTTTGAGAGAAAGAGAGACAGAGGCAAGCAGGGGAGGGTCAGAGAGAGAGGGAGACGCAGAATCCAAAGACAGGCTCCAAGCTCTGAGCTGTCAGCACAGAGCCCAATGCGGGGCTTGAACCCATGGACCATGAGATCATAACCTGAGCTGAAGTTGGACGCTTAACGGACTTAGCCCCCAGGCGCCCCATCTTATATCATTTCTTAAAGGAGAGATAAACATTGGTGCTTACCGTCAGGGAAAGGTGCAAAATTCTTTGTTTTCGGTTGCTTGTTTCTTTGAAAAGAAAGATAGTTATACATTAAAATCCAAACATGAACCAAGAGTAGAGAATTAGTTTGAAGGGCTTTTAACCAGGATGGCATCAGTCTAGGATAAGTGCCATTCATTTCGTTATCAAATAACACTTGTTACTTATCAAATATTTATCACAAACCTCCGATGTGCCAGGCCCTGGGCTCAGTGGAGGAGTGCCAGCCGTGTGTGACGGAGACCATCCCGTCCACAAAGAGCTAACACCTGTCTTATATGGTCCATAAATACTTACCTAAAAAATCCATCCATTTCAGTCACTGTGATTCCCAAAAAGAGGACAGTGAGGGTCTGTAACGGGGGAGTCTGGAAGGGGAAACTTCTGGAGGAAGTGACGGCCAAGCTAGACCTCGAGGATGAGTAGAGGGTCTCTGAGTGAGGGGCGGGGGGAACATTCCAGCAGAGGGAAGACCGCCTCCAGGTCCCTGAAGCAAGAGGGAACCTGGGGACTCAGGGGACGGCAAAGAGCCCTGAGTCCTGGGAGGCGGCGAGCATAGGAGGGGCGCTGGGAGATGTGGTCAGGGAGGCGGACGTGAGCTGATCATTCAGGCCGAGGGCCAGGGCGGGAGTTCGAATCAAGAACCACCATAGGAAGCCGCTGGCCGTTTTCACATCAAGGGTGTGGACTGCCCTGCTATGTATTCAGTGTGGCTGCTGTTTGGAGATGGACAGCGGGGCCCCCAATGGATGTGAGAAAGGGAGGGACCAGTTAGGAAGCCCCAGGGTGCTGTGAGTGTCACCGCGGAGCTCCAAAGGCCAAATGACAGAGCTGTCACATGCAGGTAGAGTGGAGACGGGGGTGATGGTTGGGGAGAGAGGGAGGGGAGAGGATCCCATGCTCTCGGCACCTGCTGTGTGTCAGAGTCCCCTGCATCGCTTCATCAGAATTGTCACACAGGTCATGAAATGGACTCTAACCCAGAGCCCACCACCCTTTCTACTACCGACGCTCAACGTCCCTCCTGCGGGGGAAGGGGCCATGCCAGGGAACCTCTCTTTTGCTTCTTGCATTTCAATTTGGGGGGGTGGGGGCTTCTTGGAGTTTCACGATGACAGAAGTGACAGTGTGGGTGTTTTTTCCCCCAAATGTTGCTCTTTCATTATATGCCTCTCGCTCTGGGCCCTGGAGCCATTCTTCTTAGTCATCATTTGCGTCCATCTGGTCCCTGGGCTCTCTGATGAATGACGGGCCACCTCTCATTGTACCCTGAGCTGATTGCACCACCTCGCTCTGGGCCCCTGCCTGGTCTGCGATGATTTACAGACGTCATAGGCTGGATGTCTCTGCATGACCTGGGCAAACGGAGACCAGCAACGCTCAGTAACGAAATGCCTTCTGCAGCCGGGCGTGTGCCCCAGGGCTCCAGGAGGAGATGGTGCCAGAGCTGTCAGTCGAAATAAAGGAATGGAAACCCTCCAACTTCGCCACATGACTGGCCCAGTGCTATTACTCTTTTTAAAGAAAGTTCACTGCTATGTTTAGGTTTACTTCCCTACATGTTTTATTTTACTTTAGGTAAATGTTAAAAATGTCTAGCTTTTGCAATCTCAGGCTGGCTGATCAGGGCTGTGCAAACGAGGCCACATTCTCAAAGGCTCTCAGGGTCTGGCTCTCGCCTCGCTTTCCCTTTGTGCCGAAACCCTGGGGAGAGTCAGGTGCTCCGTGGGAGTCCCGACCCAGGAGCAAGGTGGATCTGGATCTGGATCCATTTTTGCCCACGTTCCACCTGGGCGGCTTTGAGCAAATTACTTGGCATCTCTAAGCCTCAGCTTCCTCACCCGTAACATGGGGATGAATACAGTAATTACAGGATTAGAGAATTTCGTCGAAAAAAAATATTGGGGCATCAGGAGTGCCTTGTTCCCGGAGAGCTCAGACCACCTTGTACCCACCTCAGGCATGGGCCCCCCTCCTCTAAGCCGAAAAGGATCTTCTGGGTGGGCCTCAGGGTCTGCTTTTAGGGACACCCAAACCAAGACAAGTTCTATGATCATGCAGAGTAGTGGCTTTTGCCTTGGGCCCGACACCCTGCTCTGAGGGCATCGTGGTTGTGTGTACTGGGGAGGGAGGCGGAGACCAGCTGAGCGCTGGCGTCCAGCTGGGCGCAGACTCTTCTCTGCACCTGTTCTGCAGGGGGCTCAACTCCCTTTGGACTCTGCTCCGCCCCCTTCCCGTTGATTGGCCCACAGCTAGACACCTGATCCAAGCCGGCCAATCGGAATTCACCTAGGATTTTTCCGCTCTGAAATTGCTGAAGATTCTCTCAGGATAGGGTCTCATGGTGACTTTCGGAGCCGTCACTGTGTCTGTTCCCTGTTACAGGGAAGGAGGCCAGCGCAAAGTAAGGAAGAAGCCAGTATCGGCCAAAGAGAAACAGAAGAGTGGCGAGAGCTTCCAGGAAGCGCATAAGGGTCACTAGTCACAGGTGCATGTGGAGCCCATTTACCCCTGGGACCGCTGTTCACCCTTCCCTTCCTGCTTGGGAGACACCCTTGCCAGACGGTCTTATTTTTGTCTAAATCATTTCAATTTGGTTGCTGTCACAGGCAGTCAAATTGTATACCGGATTGTATGCCAAATTATATGCAGGCAACCTGGTATATCTCAGTAAAATATATAGTTCTGGGTACAGTGTATCCCCAGCAGGTGAGTAAGTCTGGCCGAAAAAGGAACTTCTAGAATGTTCCAGCTACTGAACTCACCGTTTTGCCAGCATCGCCTCGTACGAGGGAAGAAGTGAGTCCCTTACAAGACACGCAGCTGCTAGCAACAGAACACCTCACCTTACTCATGTAGGAGACAGAGTTGCATGGCCTCAGGGCTGGTCTGTCATTTCACTGATGACCATCAACCACCTAGCTGTTTCCCATCCTTCAGCTCCACTGTCTTCCGCGTATTTGTGTTTATTCCTGGTGATTATTGCCTTGTGGTCACAAGGGGGCTGCTGTGGCTTCAGACTTCACAGCTGTGTCCCAAGAGGAAAGGGAACTTTCCCAGCTGCCTCCAGCCACCTCTGCATTGTATCACATTGGCCAGAGTCACCCATAAATGTGTCCCCTGACCATTTCTACTTGCAAGCCAATTTTCACCTTTTCCCAACCTTTAGGCTGGGAGGTGACAAAGGAGAAAGGGATTGGGGACCGCTGTAGACTGGCCAGCAACTTGTGTGACAGCGTGAGCCCACATAATGCTAGGAAGAGCACAGTGTGGCTGGGAGTGGTAGGATGGATACGTGCGGACCTTAGACCATGGGCGGGGAAAATGATGTCACAGTCAAGGCCTGATATGGTGGTGGGAGCCATGGAAGGCTCTTCAGCCTGTTGGAGGAATGTCAGGACAAAATTTACGTCCTAGAAAGGGCACTCTGGCTATTGTCTGAAGACTGGTTTGGGCTGGAACTGAACTGGAAGGCGGTAAGAGGTGTTTGCAGTGTCCATCCTGTGAATTCGAGATAATATATGTAGGCATAGAATTTAGAATAACTCAGCACCTTTCTGAGCTACTTACTGGATCAAGGAAGGGAAGTGACCAGACAAGTAAATAAGACGAGATTAATACTCACGAGAAATATAGGAGAATCCATCCTCACGGGGAAGCAGACCATGATACGGCACTTACATCCCATGTTTAATCTGATGAAAGTGGCTTTTCTCTGCATTTTCGTGTGCATGGAAAATCCCAGGCCATACTGAATTACTGACTCAGCCATGTATAAAGCAAGCTCAAGGTTACATCCAAGGGAGAGGGAGTACAAATTACTTTAACATTATAGAATAGGACATTAGACTCTCTAAGTATTTCTAACAAGTGAGAAATGAGGAGTACCATTATACAATTCTTTCCCGTAGATCTGCTGGCTTTGTAAGAGAGGCCAGCTGATGCTTGCCTACCTACTGAAAAATTCAAATTACAAAATGTAATTGCAGTTAAGAAGAAACCATTAAAGGGGCACCTGCCTGGTTCAGTCGGTTAAGTGTATGACTCGTCATTTCAGCTCAGGTCATGATCTCAGTTTGGGAGTTCAAGCCCCGCGTCGGGCTCTCTGCTGTCAGCACAGAGCCTCCTTTGGATTCTCTGTTTCCCTTTCTCTCTGCCCCTCCCCCTTCTCTCTCAAACATAAAAGCATTTTTTAATAATAAAAAAAGAAGAAACTATTAAAAACCATAGAAACCAAATCACTGTTAACATTTTGGCACATGTCCCTTTTTATTCCTGTGGGTACCTTCCCCACAATATTCCCTGATAAGAATCAATGTACAATTTTATCACCTCATCTTGTAGATATTTCCCCCTGATAACACAGTCTTCATAAACTTCACTTCCCACGGCTTATATGCCACAAAACTCTGTTGACCCCTGTTATTGAACATTTGAGTGGCTTTCTTTTTTTTTCTATAATAAATAACACAGAGATTACCGTTGTGTACAAATTTTAGTCTTCACCGAAGACGATTTCCTGGAGACGGAGTCTCAGAATTGGAATGGCTGTCTCAAAGGGAACAAGCATTTTTAAAGCCGTTGATGCCTACCGCTGATTCAGAAATCCACATTTCTAACAAATGTTAAAGACAGACAATGTGTGAGAAAGCCCTGCTTTCTGGACCCTCTCCCTCACCAGCCTGTGGTTTGGTCATTGTGCCTGTGCACGATTTATTGCCTTATTTCTAAATAGGATCAATACAGCCAGGAGCCCCGGTGCAATGAGACTCAGAGGGGCCTCCGCTCATGAACGCATCCATCAATTAGACCAGAATGTTAAGAACCATGAAAGTGAAAATGGCTCCTATGAATCTTGATATTGAAACACAGATTAGGGCACTTTGGGGGAAGAGGGAAAGTGTTTTATCCTTATCCATGTTTTCTGTATCCATACGATAAGGAAACTCGTGGAAACTGAATAGGTGCTCACCTGTTTCCTAGTATATGCTCTTTCTGCATTATTCCTTCAGCTCACTGACCCCACTGCCCTTACTCAAAATGTGTTTCAAGAATAACCATTGGGGGGCTCCTGGTTGGCTTAGTCAGTAGGGCGTCCTGCTCTTGATTTCGGCTCTCATGGTCATGGGATCGAGTCCCGTGTCAGCCCTGCGCCGATAGTGTGGAGCCTGCTTGGGATTCTCTCTTTCTCTCTCTCTTTCTCAAAATAAATAAATAAACATTTTATTTTTTTAATATTTATTTTTGAGACAGAGAGACAGCGCATGAGTGGGGGAGGGGCAGAGAGAGCTGGAGACGCAGAATCTGAAAATCAATAGACATCTTAAAATAGAAAAAGAAGAACCGTTGCATGCGTGGCGTGCCGCGGGAGTTGGGCCGGGCGCTGGGATCGTGGCCATCCTCAAGGAGCTGTAGTCTGGCGTCTCCGTTGTTTGCCAGGCCCAGATGCCAGCTGTCCCATTAGCCGCGGCCGCTGACTGCCGCCCTCATCACAGCAGCGTGGCGAGGTGGGCGTTACACCCTCCCGTTACCGGCCGGGAAGCAGAGAGGTTAAGTCGCGTGCCCAGGGCTGCCAAGGTAGGGCGCTGTGGGGCCGTGCCCGTTGTGGTCTTCCTCTTCGTACAAAGACAAAGGCCTGACCGTGAAGCCAGTTTGAAGAAGTGGCTGAAAATGCTGTTTGGTCTGATCCTGGTTTTCTTTATTGGTACAGTTGTATCTACTGCGGTTATGAACGCATTCTGCGCATCCTACTTCTCTCCTGTTACTTTTACAAAACTGGAATCCCTCTCTCCCCCGCTCGTGCGCGCATCCAGTCTTCCCAAACATGCGCTCGTGCGCGCACACTGGGGTGATGGAGGCGGCTCCTTCCGGCTCGCGGGAGCTGACAGCCAGCGTCTCTTAGTGACTCCTCAGTGACACCCCACGGGCAGCTTGAGATCCGCCGTGGCTGGAGTATTTACACCCCAGAAATTGGCAAGTGCTAAAAGAATCAGGGCTTCCCCTCACCCCCCGCATCCTTGTTTTTATTAACATTTACCAGCTCAGCACTGTGGTCGCCCTCCTCCTGCCGGGGCCTGGGCACGGAGAGTTGCCTCTCTCTTCCCGCCCGTGTAGCGGGCACCCTGGGGCGGGCCCCTCTGGGCAGTGAAGCAGGCAGAGCTGGGCCTTCCTTCCCTCCCAGGAAACTCGAGGCAGCCACGGCCACCTGTGTCTGTGTCACCTGTGTCTGTGTCACCTGTGTCTGTCACACATGTCTGAAGAGAGGCCCGTCTCTGCGTGTGGACCCCGTGCTGGTGGTAAATGTGCACGGGACCCTTCGTCAGTGGCTTCATTCACTTCTGGCCAGTGTCATTTTAACTCCCTTGTAGGATGACTTTCTGTAATATTGCGATTTATAATGAGTGTCTCACTCCACCATTCCTGGCACATAGTTCCTTAAACTCTTGGGACTTCCTGAGTGCTCTGAGTGACAAAGATGTCTTTGGGTAGTTATGTTATGCTGACGATTTTCGGGAAGCCCCTGGGTCGCCTGAGGGTGGGTGCTTGCTGTCAGGGGGAACCACCCTGTGATTAAAAGTTGGAACTTTCAGTCCCTCCCCAGAGCTCCTGGCCAGGGAAGAGGGCTGGAGATTCACCCCAACTGCCGGTGGCCAATGATTTAGCCCATCCTGCCTATGAAATGGGGTCTCCACGAACCCCCAGAGGAGGGGGGTCAGAGAACTTCCAGGCTGGCGAACCAGAATGCATCCGCCTACCGGAAGGTCGCACAGCCTCAATTCCATCCTCACTCTGGGCACCTCTTCATCTCCAATGTTTACAGTACTCTTTACAACAGACAGGCAAACATAAGTAAACATTTCTCTGAGTTCTGTGAGCCCCTGTAGGAAGTTAATGGAACCCGAGAAAGGGATCATGAAGACAACTTGAATCTCCAGTCAGAAACAAAGGTGACGCCTGGATGGACTTGGGATATAGTCTTGTGGGGACTGAGCCCTTACCCTGTAAGGTCTGACGCCATCTCCCATAGATGGTGCCACAGTCGAGTTAAATTGTAGGACACATAGCTCGTGTCCTTTGAGACTTGGAAAGTTGCTTGGTGTTGTTGGGAAAACACACAATGGAGTTTCTCGCCAGTCAGAGCTGCCCAGTGGAGCAGGCTTTCCTGGCACAGGTGGTGAGCTCCCTGTAAGACGATGCATCCAATAAGAGTTTGAGCAAAATCCATCCCAGATGCTTGAGAAGGGGGGCGGTTCTGGATTTGAGAAGGGCCAGAAAACCCCCACATGTTCAGAAGGCCTGGAGGGAGGGGCGCCTGGGTGGCTTGTTGGTTGAGCATCTGACTTCGGCTCAGGTCATGGTCTCGTGGTCTGTGAGTCTGAGCTCCACGTTTGGCTCTGTGCTGACAGCTCAGAGCCTGGAGCTGCTTCTGATTTCGTGTCTCCCACTCTCTCTGCTCCTCCCCCACTCATGCTATGTCTCTCTCACTCTCAAAAATGAATAAAGGTTTAAAAAAATTAAAAGAGAAAGGAAGGCATAAAGGGAGAAGAAACCCATCAGCTCTGGTAAAACATCCGTTACCAGGGAATGTGTATATGGTTCCACTTTCAAGTTCATGAAGGAGTGGCCCTCCCAAAAATTGATGGCAGGGAACTCATCCCTGTTTCACCTCAACACCAAACCAGCTTTTTGCCCAGCGCTGGGAGAAGCGGGCAGGGGTGAAGTGGAGAGGGCATTAGTTAGAGGACTGGGGAGTGAGTAGTTCCAAGCTCAGCCATTATCAAGTTGGCTGGTGACTGTGGGGCCACTTTCTCTCTGGGGATCTGTTTTCTCAACTAATTATATGGGGACTTATTTTAGATAGCTTCTTTGGAATAACTAATATTCTAATTAAAACACCGTGATTCACACCAAACCTGTTTATAGCATAATGTGGATCACAACAGACACATTAAAATATAAAAATTAGTGGCCAGATGGAGCCAACGGAATAGATTCTCAAATTCTGAAGGCTTTTGTTTCACACACACACACACACACACACACACACGCACGCATGCACACACAAATTTTGCATTCGATTCCCTTTACCTGCAGGAAAATGCCAAATATTCCCTGAGGAAATATGTCGAAACTGGGTTGCATTCAATGAGAATCCCATTAAGTTGATCCAGGTTTAATCTGTCCTTTGTCTGTTCCCTCCTCGCCCCCTGCTTGGGGCTGTTTTCATGTGTTTTTTTCTGTGGGCCTTGGAGTCTGACAGGGTCTTCTTCAAAATCCCAGCTGCACCACTCACTGGCTGTGGGACCTTGGGGAAATTTCTTGCTAAGCCTCAGCGAAGGTCCTCCTCCGTGAACTTGGAAAATGATAAACACGCGTCATGGGGAGTCGTGAGGATTCAGTGGGGCAATGCCTGTCATGGGCTCAGGACAGTGACTGACACGTAAGAGGTGAGGTCCAGGGCTGCTGTCCCTGTAATCCTTGGATCATCAGGTTTTGTCCTTGCTGATCTCCCAATGGAGCACAAGGTCCCCCTGGGGGCAGGGGCCCCCACATAACCCTCCTCATCCCCATTTACCCAAGTTCTCCTCCCCAGGCCCTCCATCGCTGGTCCTTGGGTCCTGCTCTGCAAGCCCCTGACAGCACAAACCTTGCATTCGTGCAGATCCTGACAGCTCAGCCCGGTGCCCGGCGTGCAGAGAGAGCACCTGCTTCACTGTGCTGGACCGCACGTTCAGATGAGGGACGCGTGAAAAGGGAAACTATTTCTGGCTCAGGAACTGCTCCTGATAAAGTGCTGCTGGAAGGAAGGTCCTCACCCCCAAACATGAAGAAGAGAATAAAAGTGAAGGGAGGACCCACTGGACGCGCCCCTCGGTGCCAGGAGCACTCGCCATCAAACACTCTCTCGCTCATTCCAACCTGAGACACCCAGCTCTCTATGCGACCACAGCGCGCATGCTCGGTGTGCAAGGAATCCAGGTGGCCCCTGCACAAAGTGGAAGCGCTGAATCTCAAGTGAAGAGATAAGAGAGGTGGGCGGGGCTGGGTGTTGCAGCATCCTGGAAGTCTCGCTAAGGAACTTGGCTTATCCTGAGAGCAGAGAAAGACAGGGAATGGAAGCAAGGCAGTAATACACTCAGCCTTCAGTCATTATGTTGTGTGGAGCGTTGATGGGGTGGGGCCCCGGCTGAAAGCAGGGAGCCTGGTTAGGAAGCTGTCCTGGTGGTCCAGGTAATTGATGGTGGTCGTCTGGCCGGAACTATGACAGTGCAGAGGACACGGAGAAATCAGAGAAAGAGGAATCCAAGCAGAGAATACCAGCTCTGTACTTTCTGGGCATTTTTAATCTATGAAGTAGGTCAGGTCGGAATTGCTTTGATTAACACATCAGAGTGAGAGAAAGGGCGGTGATGAAGCGGTCCCCAAGTATGACCTTCCGTCTCCTCTATACATCCCCACGAAAGGCTGCCTGACCTTGGGGGTTAAGTGAATGGTGTCAAGGAGAGTCACATCGGCGTGGGCCCCTCCTGTCAGAGCGCCGTCTCCCATAGAGGAGATCTTGTCTCCACAAAGGTCTGAAACTAAGTAGGGCATGGACTAGTGTCCCCATTTTTGCCCTCGTTTTCTGATACCCAAGGGCTTCCCCTTCCCCGTCATGTGGTTATCTCCCTGCCTGGGATCTCCGCTGTTATCTGCTCATGCATTTGCTTCCCTGATTGGACCAGGAAGGGAGCCTGGAGCCTAGACCTCTCCAACTCTCTGAGGCTTGTGAGCACCTGCCATGATTATATAGAAACATCGAGTCACATGGTGGGAGGGACCTTACAGTCCACTGATTAAATTTTCCTCCAAAGGCAGGAGTCCTCTTCAATATTCTCAATTTCCTCCTCTATGTCTGGCATATAGTAGGTACTCGATAATGAGTAAATGAGTGAATGAATGAATAAATGAATGAGTGGGTTAGTGAATGAGTGAAGGGGTTAATGAATGAATAAGCGAGTGAATGAAAGAATACATGCATGAATGAGTTAGTGAGTGAGTGGATGAGTTAATGAATGAATGAGTGACTGGGTGAGTGACTGAGTTAAGGAGTGAATGAGGGAGTAAATGAATGAGAGAGTGAATTGAGTGAATGGGTTCATGAATGAACAGGTGAGTGAGTGAATGAGTGAGGTAGTGAGTGAATGAATTAATGAGTGAGTGAGTGAGTTAATGAACGAATGAGGGAGGGAGGGAGGGAGTAATGGTTAGCTCTCATTGTTAGGAAGTTCTCTACCCTTGGCTGAAACTTGCCTACTGCTAACCACCACTTCTCAAGCTAAGTCCACTCACTGACTCTACAAGGATTCACAGGATCATACTCTCCTCCTCCCCATGGTGTCTTCTCACATAGTGGAGTCACAGTGACCTGCTCTGTCTTCTTCAAACATGCCAACTGGGTCCTGCCAAGTTTGTTCCAATATTGATCCTTTTGCCTGCCTGCCCCCTTCTGCCTAAGACTCTTTTTTTTTTTTAAATAGGGGAAGGAAGGGAAATAGAGTGTACCATGGGCAGGAAGAAGAATTGATATTTTATTTATTTATTTATTTATAGTTTATTGTCAAGTTGGTTTCCACATAATACCCAGTGCTCTTCCCCACAAGTGACCTCCTCCATGACCATAACCCCCTTTCCCTTACCCCTCCCCCTTCAGCCCTCAGTTTGTTTTCAGTATTCAAGAGTCTCTCATGACTTGCCTTCCCCCCCCCCCAACTATTCCTCCCCTTCCCCTCCCCATGGTCCTCTGTTAGGTTTCTCCTGTTAGACCCATGAGTGAAAACATATGGTATCTGTTCTCCGCCTGACTTATTTCATTTAGCATGACACCTTCTGCCTAGGACTCTTAACTCGAATTTCTTTTCATGGTTGGATGTTCCTTGTTATTTCAGTCTTAGCTTAACTATCACCTCTTCAGAAAAGCTGTTTATAACCTATAGGTCTAGTAACCTCCTCTGCCCGTTCCCCTCTTCATCTCTTTGTGCTGAATCCTGGGTGATTTCTCCAGACCTGTCTTCCAGTTCACAAGGTCTTTCTTCATCTGTGTCTAGTCTACTGCTTAACCTACCCATTGAGGTCTTCTATCAGTTACTCTATTTTTTTATTTATAGAAGTGTTTGTGAATATTTTCATCATTCTTATTTTAAAGTCCTTTTTAGAGTTCCTGTTACATGTAATTCCCCAGAAAGATCTCTCTTATTTATTGTATCTGCTAGCTATCTCTCAGGAGTTGTGTATCTTTGTATTGTAATAATTTTTTAAATGTAACTTTATCAGAAATTATCATCTATGTGTGACCCACATGGGTTATGGAGGTGACCCCATGGTGTTTATTAATGCTAGAGGGGTTGTTGCATTAATTTCTTGATGAATGCAAGATCAGCGCAAGGATTTGGGCACCAACCTAATGCATAATGTAAGCAAGAGATGATTTTTTTAGTTTATTTATTTATTTGGAGTAGAGGGGCAGAGAGAGGGGGAGACAGAGAATCCCAAGCAGGTTCCACACTGACAGGGTGAGGCTCAGTCTCACAAACTGAGATTGTGACCTGAGCTGAAATCAAGAGTCGGACACTTAACTGACTGAGCCACCTAAGAGCCCCAAGAGATGATGATTTCTTAGGTTTGGTATCACTCACGTGACTCCAGTAAAGAAGACTTTACCCTGAAAGACACACACAAGCATCACACAATGTAGCAGTGCCCAAATGCCTGGTACCGAATGCATCAGCATAATGCATACAAATCACCTAGCTTAATGCATGAGTATGAAACTCATTGAAAATAGATTTCTGAGATTGCCTCCTGGATGCTGACTTCCTATGTCTGGGGTTGAGTCCAGGAATCTGAATTCCTATAAAGTTCTCCAGGTGATTCTAAGGCATAGTGAAGTATGGATACCAATGATCCTATAAGCTTTGAAGATTGGAATTGAAATTATTTTTGTCTTATTTCCTTCAAATGAAAAATATTTAAAGCAGCTTATAAGGCATATGAAAATGCATTTTGAAAAGCGGACTTAGAGAACACCTACACAGGGGCTCCTGAGGGCTCAGTCGGTTAAGCATCCAACTTTGGCTCAAATCATAATCTCACAGTTTGTGAGTTCTAGTCCCCCTTGGGCTCTGTGCTGACAGCTCACATCCTGGAGCCTGCTTCAGATTCTGTGTCTCCCTCTCTCTCTCAGCCTCTCCCCAGCTCACTCTCTCTCTCTCAAAAATAAATAAAAATTTAAAAAAAATTTTTTTAAAGAAAAGAAAATACACAAACAGATAACCTAAGTGAGTGTGATCTGACTTTATTGACTCTGATACTGGGAGTACACAGGAGATGCTTTGGTTGGCATGCTCACTGACATCCATATCATGGGTGTGGCTGTGGGCTATGCATGACCCACCGTTATCCATTTCTGGAGAGCCTGGGCATTACTGCAAAGCCCATCCCAGTGAAGTCAGTAATGGGGCCGTTGTGGAACTGCAAAGCGATGCTCCTCTCTGATACGGCTTTGCTATTTCTGGGGTCCCTTCTGCAAACCGTCAGGCCGCCCAAATGCATTTGTTGACTGGCAGCCCCTTTTGTTTCCTGGATCACCTGCTGTCTGGGCAATAAAGACTCCTCTCCACAAGCTGATGTGCCATGCTGAGCTGTGTTCTTCTGCACCTCTAGGCTTCTGCCCAAGCTGTTTCCTCTGCCCAGAAACTTAAGACTCCATTCAATTATCTCTGTCTCCAGGCAGTCTTTCTCCTCTGCTTCCTTCATCTCCTCCCTTTCTTTTGTCTGTTATTAATTGAGCCCTTACCATGCCTCGGCCCTGCACTGAGCTCCTCAACTTACCTCCATCGCAGCCTCTGCCACACTGCAGACCTTCCCAGCCTCACATCTCGCCCTGCTGATCCTTGCTTCCTGCTCTCTCCACACTGGCTTCTCGTGCTCCCTCTCTCTCTTGCCACAGGACTTTTGCATAGGCCCCATCCTTCTCTGCCTGATAAGTCTCTCCCCCCACTCTCCTATCCTCTTCTCCCCACTTTGGTGTTATCTCCTGGTTCCCTATGGTTGTCTCCTTCTGGCTTCCTTCTTCACTTCTGCCCTTATGTGATTCCTATTTTACCCTCTGTCTCCCCAACCATATTGTAGCTTCACAAGGGCAAGCCCTGTAACCTCAGTGCCTAGCGCTGAGCCTGACATATAGCAGGTGCCCAGGGTTGAGCAGAAAATGAAGACATCCTTGAGAACCTCAATCTATGTCTTCCTTTGGATCAGTTCTTAACCTTCCTTTGGCCATTGACCCCTATGAGAGTCTCATGAAAACTAGAAACCCTCTCTGCACAAATACACATGAACATTTATTCTGTATTATTTCAAAATTGAAAACCACCCCAAATAAAGAGGCCACTATCTGTTACTTCCAAGCTAAGATTCTTTTCTTGAGAGAGCAGCTGGTGAATTGTGCAGAGGTCTCATGATGTAAGCCCAACACATTAAAATGTTTTTCTTTTTCTTTAAATAGTTCATTGTCAAATTGTTTTTTTTTCAATGTTTATTTATTTTTGAGAGACAGAGCTTGAGTAGAGAACAGGCAGAGAGAAAGGTAGACACAGAATCCAAATCAGGCTCCAGGCTCCGAGCTGTCAGCACAGAGCCCAACATGGGGCTTACACCCACGAACCATGAGATCATGACCTGAGATGAGGTCGGACACTCAACCAACTGAGCCACCCAGGCGCCCCTGCATTTAGAGATGAAAATGGGCCTCCCAGCATCTTAAAAGGCTTGTGTGTTTAGATGGCATCATCCCCTTTAAAATCTCATCTCCCTACTTTTGTTGTTGCAGGAAAGAAGACAGCACAAAGGCACGCACATTCATCTGAGAAATATTTATATCCCTCCCGACTGACCAACAGAGCAGCGGTGCCCCCAGGATTTGTGGTTCCTTCTAGGGACCTGAGTTACAAGTCCAAGGACTGTCTTCCTATTCTACGTCATTTATGGGAATGTCTCCCTTTTATATAATACCAACCAGGGGACCAAAGATGGCTCTTGACTACCAGAAGCTGTATGTATGGGCACGGGGCGGTGGGAGGAAGCTTGGGTCTGGAGCCCCAACGTCTTAGCTGGCTTTCCCTCTCTTAAGCTATGTCACTTTGCACAAATTACTTCAAACTTCCACTTCTTTATCTGTCTGAGGGTCTAAACACCTACTTGACAGTTTTGTTCTGACGACTGAATGAGCTCATGGCTATGAAAGTGTCCTGCACACTGTATGAAGCTTCCCTCATGTCAGGGATCCTTGTTTGCACATGTGATTCTCTCATTCGTGCGGCTGACCACACTCTGCTATTGCTACTCATTACACTTACAGTTCTGTGTTGTCGCCATCCAAGATGGGCGATGAGGTGCCCTAGCAGGATTATAGTTTCCACAAAGCCTTGGGACTCATCTTGATATTACAGAGCTCCTGCAGAAGCCTGAGTTAAGGTAAAGGTTCTAACCTGTGTGAAAAATTGTATGCATGTGAGCGCTTTCTTGGGACGAGGGGCCATGGGTTTTCACTAGGATGGTCAAATGAAACTGGAACCCTCAAAAACCAAATGTCCTCTGTTGAGGAACCCAGAGAGCCAGCTCTGCCTCTAACTGTTGACTTTGTGGCCTCACTTCCTGATCTGTATAATGGGTGCAGCCACATGCCCTCCAGTAACCCTCGCAGTCTGACAGCGGATGAGTCTGTAGCCCGTCCCTACATGAGGAGACTCTCCCCGCTGCAGCCAGTGCTTGCTGGGTCCCTACTGCGTGGTGAGCTCTGGCTGGCTGGAAGTGCCTGTGCCCTGTCTTCTTGCTTCCCGAGTAAGCAGAGAGTTCTCCTAGTCTAACCATCTGTCACTTCAGGCAACTGTGTCCACAGATCGTCCCCCAGATAACCAGAGCACTTCAAAGTTCTTGAAGCACTCAAAGCTCACTAAAGAGCTTTGCGGCCCAGCCACTGAGGGGGTTTGTTCTCTGAAAATACGCCCCTGTAAATTACAGGACTGTGACGCCATCTCTTTTGGGCAGCTGAAGGCAGAACAGGGGCACCGGAATCTCAGCATCTCTCCCGGGAGGCAGAATGAAAAGCAGGTTGCAATCTCCATGAGCCAAATTCTTTCCTGCGCTGCTGCTACTGGCAGAGGTTGACTGCAAGGAGACGGGCCAGTGGTCAGGATCTGCACGAATGTCTTTGGCCTCAGCGGAACCTGGGCCGGCTCAGCGAGGTGACAGGCAGGCCCCAAACCCACAGGGCAGACCTCAGAGAGCTCTAGTCTGCAGCGAACACACGGACAGCCCTGAGGTCAGATCTGGCTCACAAACACATCCCGTTTGGCTTAGGTTTGTTTACAAAACAGGAGTAAAGTACATACAACATAAAATGTACCATCTTAACCATTTTTAAATGCCCTTTAGCACATTTGCATGTTGGGCAGCCATCCCACCATCCGTTTCCAGTACTTTCCCATCTTCCTGAACTGAAACTGTGTTAAACACTACACTCCTCTCCTCCCCTGTCTCAGCCCCCGGAAACTCCCATTGACTTTCCATCTTGACAAATACGATGGCTCTGAAAACTTCATGTAAGTGGAGTCCCACAGGATTTGTCCTTTGGGGACTATTTCACCACCATAATGTTCTCCGGGCTCATCCATGTTGTTGCAGGGCTCAGAACTTCCTTCCTCTTTAAGGTTAAATGATATTCTCACGGATGGACAGGCCATATCCTGTTTGCCCATCTCCTGTCGACAGACACATGAGTTGTTTCCACCCTCTGGCTCTTGTGAATAATGCTTCTGTGAACACAGAGGTACAAATACCTGCCTTGTATTTGTTACTATTGGAATTAGCAAATGCCATTTAAAAACTGGAAGACTTCTCATAAAATACGAATTTCTGACTTCTCTTGGAAGAGCACTGGATCTGGCATTCAAGGCTTCTATTTTCATGGCCGTGCTCAGAGATGTGGTCCTTCCCTGACGACAGGCACACTCAGTCTTGGAGGGCTGCAGGCCCCCACCCCCTCCTAAGGTCTCTTCCACTGACCACCTACCTCGCCTGGTCTGCCCAACACTCTGATCTGATGGCTGAAAATACAGGGACCCCGAGAGCATGGTCCCGTGGTCTCCAATGTGGGATGGGGAGTGACTGCTGTCAGAAGGGGAAGGCCTGGACTAGGTTCTGGTTCCGGCTCTGCGGCTTGCCTGCTTCAGTGACCTTCACCTTTCTGAGCCTAAGTTTCCTCCTTTGGAAGAAAATGGAAGATAAGGCACCTTCTCCAGCAGCTGCATGGAATTATTGTCAAGATAGAAGAAGGTGCATGGTGACCGAAATACGGTGTTACTAGCAGCACAGGCTGAGTCGGGCAGCCTAGAGTTTGGGGGTCCATTTCCTCCTCTGCAAAATTGGAAAAGGGACCGTGCCTCCCCACAGGAGTGTTCTGAGGACTGAGAGAGGGAAGGGAAGGCACCTGGTAGAGGGCGCGGCACACAGCAGGCGCATCACAAGTGTTACTTGGTAACAAGAGAGGGCTGTGTTGGAGGGCTCCAGATTCGCCCCCGGCAGAGGGCACAATCCAGGGAGACACTGATGTCCTGATGCCGTGGGGACAGCCTGGCTGCAGAGACCATCAGCCTGATTTCAAAGCCCACCCTCTGCCTTTTACCCCCTGGGACCTGAGCAAGTCAGTGGCCTCTTTGAGCTGTAGACTGTCCGCTGTTGGAGGGCACGCGATCACTGTCCTTACCAGCACCAGCGGAAATGAGATACATTAGGTGCCTCGCACATACTGCATGCTCAACAACAAATTTAGTTCCCCTCCGCCCTTTCCCAAGCAGAAGTTGGCCTCTGAGTTGAAAAAGATGGAGTTTTTTCCAAATGAGTATTCAAAGAAGAAGGAGGAAGAGGAGAAGAAGAAGGAGAAGGAGAAAGAGAAGAAGAAAAATATGGTTTCCAGCCTCCCCCTGGAATGCTTCAGGGCTCACATGTTCTTGGGGTTAAGGTTTATTGCTCGAGGGGATTCAGTCATTCATTCATTTAACCAGCAAGCATTTATTGAGCACCACTGAATGCCAGGCACCACTGGGGGACTGCCTGGGATATTAGGAGAGAACGAAACCTAACACATCCCTGCTCTTTGGGGTTGAATTCTATCAGCCAATGGGTCAGTTGATCGATAAGTGCTCCTTAAGTGCCTCTTCTGAGCCGGCTTCATGCAGGACCTTGGCCTCACCTTCAAGGCTCATCTCTGTTGCGGGATGTGGGCTGCATCCAAGCCGCGCCCTGCCGGCTCTTGTGGCAGCCCCAGATGTCATGCTTGTCCTGGGCCCCTGGTCACCCACCCCTGGTCTTTCTGTCCTTTTGTGTTGGTTCATTGCATCTGTCCCTTCTGGATTCCCCGAGGGAAGTCTCTGAGCCACTCTGGGACCAGTGAGGCACCCCATCATGGGAACAGTCCATCCTACTGCCCAAAGAGATCCTTACAGGCCAGGGGTGCCCTGCCTCTCTGCCCTTAGGCTTTGAGTGAGATGGAACTGTAACCAGAAAAAGCACTTTGGAAATTCTCGAGTTCTGCATAAATATAAGGATTTGACTTTCATATGCTAGCGAGATCAGAGACCGCCTAGTACAGAAGAAAGAGATGAGAGTTTAAGCCAGAATCTCTGGGTTGGAGTCCAGATTTTGCAACTTCTTAGCCATGGGAAAGGCACTTCTGCCCCCCAGTTTACTTACCTGTCAAATGGGATCATAAAATCCCTGTCTCAACACCTGCTGTGAGCTTTAACTGATAAACTAGATGGGAGAGCACTTGGCAGACCTCAGTGTTGCGCATACGCTTTCTTCATGTCATTAATTTAATGCGTGTCTACTGTGCACCTACTGTGTGCCATTGTGAACGTGGTCCGTCTCCTGACAATTTGGAGAAGGCCCCCAGGCTGAGGAAGAGAAGATTGCTTGTCAGATGGTTGTACTGTGCATTCATAGATTATGATTAGCAACAGCCAAGAAGTTGGCATGGCAACGTTTCCCCACAAACTGCTAAGCAGTCTCTTAAAATAGGTTCCCCAGAGGTGTGGCAGCAGTGAGACACAGAGGCAGTGTGGTCTGATGGCTCTGGGAACCAAGGTGAACTCTGCTGCACCCTGTGCGCTCAGAGCGGCCATGCCACCAACCCCTGCCCCGAGCAGACCACAGGCACAGTAATTAAGATAGACTGGGAGGCATCCGTCATTGGAACCGGAATTTGTTATAAACCACCCCTCCCTGCCTTTTCCCAGTTGACAGGTGAGGTAAGGAAACCAGAGCCCAGAGCGGTGAAGTGACCTACCCAGGGTCACTCAGTCACTTGATTGCAGACGTGACTTAATCTAGTTCTGATGTCTTTATAGAGGCTTCTCCGACTATGCCACGATGCATGCTTTTCTGATTTGGAATTCTAGATCCGGGTCTGAGGCAATTCGTTTTCCAGTGGGTTCCAATCTACCTGGCATCGCTTGGCAACACGTATCAGGTCAAGGAATTCTTTCCTTTTGTATAGAATCTGTGCCCATGTTTCTCCCTGCGGGAGCCTTGAATCCCAAGATGTCATGGAAGCTCACCTACTTCCCGGCCAGGCTGAGGTGACTGTGGTTTAAGTTAATCTCTCCACGGACTTCCCCACCCTAGTTTCCCAGTGTGGAAATCAAGCAGTGGAACCTATCCAAAGTGTATGATCTAGTTTGCAATGAGATTACAGGGTGAGTTAGTGACCCCTCATTGCAGAGGATGGGGAAGCTAAATCCTTTAAAAGATCAGTTCCCTTTCTTCTATTTGTGTTACTCAGCAATTTATTGCATACATTTTATAAACTTGAGAAGGTTTTTCGGCCGTGTGTGTGGGGGGGGGGGGGTTTCTTTTTTACCTTCAGGCTGGCAAGCTGCTTTTAAGAGATTCACAACTCTTGTTTAATCCAGGGTGAAATTCCAGGACTGGAATGTGAACTTTTTTGGGGCACTGTCTACTTCTGAGAATAGGGTGCTAGACATTTGTGACATATTTTAGAGACTCGGCCTTCCTTTCTTCATGCAGATAGGGCCTTGCAGCGGAAAGGGTTCTGGGCTGGGGGCAGGGAGGTCTACAACATAAGCTCTGCCAGACCGCCTCTCCAGGCCATTGGTAGGCTCTAAGGATTGTCCTAGGTGGTCATAGTTCTTTGCTGTGATTTTGTGTTGGACTCACCTGCAGAGATTTTTAAACACCCAACGCACAGACCCCTTTCCAGGCCTTGAAATCAGTCTATCTTGGGTGGGCCCCCAGCGGGGATCTTTAAAAAGGCCCCCAGTGATTCTAATGGGCGGCCGGGGGGGGGGGGGGAAGCATCAGATTGTCCCTTTCAGTTCTCCTATCTCCTGTGTTAATTAAGTTCCAAGATGCCACTGGGGATTTCTTCTGTGTTAGATTCTTTTATTTTTGCTCCTCGCTACAAAAGAAATGTATACTCAGAGTTGATAGGAGGAACTTTTTCATCTTTGGAGTATTTTTGACCATGAGTCAGCTTTGTAACTTCACCTTTAGAGACCCTTTTAAGCAGCTAGTGATCCTTAGGAAAATGAAATGTGTGGCACCGTAGCATTCAGCCCTCCTGTGACAACCTAATGCTCAGCTTTTGGTGGCTGATCACAGCACGCTTGAATGGAAGTTCAGATAACACAATTAGGTGACTCAATCGACACCAAGAATGAACCTCTTGAGTACAGTTGACTGCATTCTAAAATCTTCCAGAAATACATATTCCAAATCCACCGTTATTTATAGCTTTATCAGTTGTGCAACCAAATAGAAGCGGATTTCTATTCAGCATCTGTGCCAATGGCCAACTGGGTTCCTATCTGGCCTTGAAATAAATCCTTTGAGAATTCTTGATGCCTTAAGGAGGTGGAGAAGGAGGACCCCTGGGAGTTGTTCATGTATTCAGTCCTCTTCCCTGTTTTAGAAGAATTTCTTAAAAAAGATAGTGTGTGCCTTGGACTAAAACTTGTTTTTAAGAAGTTGGTAGGCTTCGGATGGAAGGATTGGCTTTCTTTATCCCATTGGATCTTCCCTAAATTCGACTCTGGTTTCAGAAAGCACAGCTCTCATCCAAATCTGACTTCTACATCCATGGCACAAATGTATTCCATGGAGTCATGGAAAGACTAATGGGAGAACTGACAAAAATCAAAGTAAGGTTTGCTCCACCACCATTTTATTTTGTCTTTGCAAAGTATCATGAGGCTACGTGCAAAGGTGGACTGATGATACATTTATATGATGGTAGAATGAGGGGAGGGGAAGACAGATGAGTGGGATTGTGAAAAATGGCTGAAAGCTTAATATCAATTCTGTGTCAATATCTTCTTTTTTAAGGTAAAGTAATATAATACCATGTTAATGAATATGACATCAAAAGTGATGGGGGAATAAATATCTATGTCGTCATGGTATAACGCTTAACTTAGACTTTTTCAGTGAGGGTGAAGACAAGGTCTACCTCTAACAGAGATCATGGAAGGACTTATGGGTCAGATACACTGGGTTCGGACTGTCCTCTGCCACCAACTGGTTGTGCAAGCGTGGATGGTGTGCTTACCTCTCTAAATCTCAACGTCCTCCGTGGAAGCATCAGGGAAGGTTTGAGCCTTGAGGAGACAGCACATGTTTTCTAAAGCACCTGCCCATGTTGGTGCTCTGTAGAGGCTGGGAACCTTTCCTCACCGCTTTGAAAATGCTCAGATGCATTTCAGTGCTGTGGTCGGGCATGTGTCATGAAACTGAGTTGCGTGACTCCATCGGTCACCCCACTCAGATTATTCAGGTTTGCACAATCAACTTTTGATGATGAGGCAGGGAAGGGACCTGGGTGTCCCTGGCAAAGAGGATGAACAGCCTTGAGAATTCATTGTGGCAGAACCTCCCTGTTCTCTCCAGTCTTCCAGGTTGGCTCCTGGGAGGATATCGTGTGACGTCTGTGAAGCATAGACAATAGTTTGGAAATTGTACTCTCCCACTGGGCCACAAATGCACAATAGTTCTACACCTTGCTACTGCTTGAACATTAAAGGAATTTTATATTACATATGGCCATTAACAAACACAGGATTTCTGTCAGGATTTTGGCAGAGTTCTGTCCCTCCCCTCCGTTAGAGGTGTGGGTTCACATGGTAGTGGTCTGGCAACGGGAGCAGAGCCCCTTTCCTTCTGGATGCTCCTCAGCAGAACCCTCCCTTGGGTCCAGGAGAAGTGGCCATCCCCCAGCTCCTGCCTTCAGCGAAGGAACAGAGCACTCAGTCCCTGGAGACACTCATCGGATTCCCGATCAGTTGTGAATCAGGCTCCAAGCTCCCTTCTGGATTTTCAAGATTTGTAATGATTGCTCAATCTTGTGTAAACTAGGCTGGCATTTTCTCTTGTTACCAAGATGTATTTTTCTATGTTAGTTAAATGTATAATTTGTGTAATTTTGTACATTAAAATGTATGCTTTTTCACAATTAAAGGTTTTTTTTCCCTTTTTGAATGTCTAACTTACAGATGATTCATTACAAAGAGTTTTAGACTTTGACACAATACAAAAAGGCAACGAATCCAAGAGTCCTTATTTTTGGTGGGTAATAGGGTCCTTCTTAGAGTCAAATACACTTTGCACAAATAACGAAGTGACTTCCGCTATGGCCCTTTACAAGGCGGTGTTAGTTTTCTGTTGTCGCTGTAACACGTTACCATGAACCTAGGGGCTCAAAACAATACGTGTTTATTATCTCACAGTTCTGGAGATTAGAAGGCTGAATTGAGTCTCTCGGGGCTAAAATCAAGATCTCTTTAGGGCTGCGTTCCTTTGGGAGACTCTGGGGAAAAATTTGCTTCCTTGCCTTTTCCAGCTCCTAGAAGCTGCCTGCGGACTTTGGCTTGTGCTCTCTTCCTCCATCTTTAAAGCCAATAGCATAGCATCTTCATATCTCTCTGACTTTGACGCCTGCTTTTGTCATCATGTCTTCTCTGACTCCGATCTTTCTGCCGTCCTCTTTTGCTTGTAAGGATGCTCGTGATTACATTAGGCCGCACTGGATAATCCAGGATAATCTCCCTTTCCCCAAGTCCCAAGCTCTACCACATCCACAGATTCCCTTTTGCCATGTAAGAGAACATCTACACAGGTTCTAGGGATTAGGAGATGGAGATCTTTGGGAGGGGGATATCATTCTGCCTACCATAATCCCCATGAATGACGTGGAGGCACCAGTGGGAAAAGACAGACATTTTAGAATCAAACAGGCCTGAACTTGAACTGTATCTCTGCCACCTGTGGCCACACAACTTTAGGCAGCTTGCTTCGCTTCTCTGAACCCACACAAAATGACTGCAACAATCCATTATGGCCTTGCAAATTCATACCTAACAAAAAACCCACAACTCCCTTTCCCTCGTGTTTTTGGGAAAGCATTCTTTTTACAACTGATACTTGTTTAAAATATCTGTTTGTATTTCCTTGCCCAAAAGGGGCTCTGATGGAGAATATGTATTGGAATCGAGTGGCCTATCCTGTCCTCTCCCCGTTGCCATGTGGTAACATGACACTTCCTGTTCCCTGCCATCACCTGGAAGCTCTCATGGGCTGACAGGTTGAGCTCCTGGCTTGTCCTTCGCCCAATGCCGTGGTTTAATTCACCTGAAATCACTCCTTCCCTGGAGGACTGAGAGCAATCAGAGAACAGGATGGGGAAGGTCACGGCCGTTCTCTGGCCCGAATATAGTTTGCTCAGGTTTCTTGGGCTTTTCTCTGTTGGCCTCTACCAGTGCTATTCTCTTGGCCTCCCTGCAGGCTGGTGGATGCATTTCCTAACTTATACCCCCAGCTTGGTTTCTGGCCTTTCTTTGTTTGCTATGCTTGGGTTACTGCCCTTGAATGAGGGGACACTGTAGAAAGCACTTAGACCAAGCTGAGCCAAACCCCAGCATGATCACCTCCTGGCAATTAACTGGAGCTGTGAGTGTGAGGTGTGTACCCCTCAGTGCTCCAGCCTGGAAATGGATATGGTGTTGTCTGCCACATAGGGCTGCTGAGAGAGCCGGTGCCTTGTAAAGCAGAGTGTAGTGTGTTGAGTTGAATGGTGTGTGCCCGGACCCTTATGTGTATATGGCAGGCACTCCATAAAAGTCAGACCCCCCCACCTTCTCTGTAGGGAAACAGAGGAGTCCTAAGGGGTAACATAAAAGTAACATACAGTTGGTGCTCAAATGTATGTTGGATGAAGGATGGAATGAATAGTTGCCCCAAGTTGCATGGAGGACAAGATTCTAACTCCAAAATCTGGACTATCCCAGGCCTATTCTCCCCCCGCCCCCCACCCATGTTTATTGCGCATGAGCAGGGGAGGGGCAGAGAGAGAGAGAGGGAATGCCAGAGAATCCCAAGCAGGCTGCCAGCTGTCAGCACTGAGCCCTTCTCGGGGCTTGATCTCAGAAACTGTGAGATCATGACCTGAGACAAAGTCAAGGGTCAGATGCTTAACCAACTGAGCCACTCAGGTGCCCTCCCAGACCTATTCCTTTGTCTCCTTCTCCTAAAGGGACATATTCAGCACACTTCTTGAGGAGGGTAACAAGAGTACTCATTAAGATGCAGACTCTGGGACCAGACTACTGTGTTTAAATCATAAGCAGCATCATTTACCAGCTGTGACCCTAGCCAAGTCACTTATCTCTCTGAGCGTTAGTTTTCTCATCTGTAAAATGAGGCTACTTACATCAAAGGTTTCTGTAAAGCTTAAAAGAATTACTATACGTGAAGTGCCCACCATGGTCCTTGGCATGTAGTAACCTCTCTGTAAATGGAAACTATTGTTTTCCTTTCTTGGCTCTGCAAAAGGTGACTCTTCCTTTCCTTCTTCCTTGTCCTACTACCTCCTACTCTTGAGAGCTGCCTAGCTCTTTCCCACAGTGGAAAGTGTTTTTCTTGGAAAGCAGTGGGATCTCCAGAACCAGGGGTATTTAAGCAAGGAGAGACTGCTTTCTCCAAACGTAGAGAGCAGGTACAGGCATGAAGAACCGACCTTAACCTTCAGTCTGACTCAGAATCTTGGATCCTCTGTCATTTCTGTGGGTATAGTGGCTATGAATACTTGTGAAGCTTTAAGAGAAGTTTCTCGGTTGGCTTCAGTATGAGATTTTCTTGCCTGGGATATATTAGAAATAGTATTTCCCAGGACAGATGGACATTTTTATTGAAAACACTAGCAATGAAGCCTAGAGTCCTCCAGACCTCAAGAGGATTATTTGTGACAGAAAGCTGTCCAGGGTGCTGAGGGACAAAGGAGTGAGGAAGGCAGCATGGGGGATGGGGTGGATAGAAGAGACAGTGGGGGAGGGGTTGATATTCTCTGTTCTTATGTTTTTTATGGCCAATACTTTCTGCATTACTGTTATATATGCTTCTTTGAAGGCAGGGGCTTTATAAATGCTCCTTGCTATGTTCCCAGCATGGAAAATGGACTTGCTGAATGCCCACTGAGCTCCAGACCTGGCTGAGTAGCAATAAGATCCGATGCACCAGACATCTGTTTCACTACTCCTCTCCTGTTTCCTCGTCTTCCTAGTGGGCAGTTTTTTCCAGGGTTGAAAGACAGTAAATGCAGGGAGATGTCAGCTACTATGAGGCCAATAGCCCTGGAGTGATCAACCCATGGATTCCGGCAGTCACAAGAATGAGAATGCAAATCTGGTTGTCTGTGACTCCAGAACGGGCCAGAGCCGGTGCTGAAGGGACAGCTCCCAGAACGACAGGACCCAGGGTGTGAGGCCAGGCACTCTTGCCCCCTGCTGCGGTCCCCACCCAGCCCCAGATACTGCGTGTCTGGACTCGTCTGCAGAGGGTCGGCAGCTGGTGCCTCCATCCGTCCAGAAAGAGCAGCTGGGATCGCCAGGTCCCCGGAGACTCTCAGGCCAATCTGCCTGATAACAATCGTGGAAAAATGAGGGACGGTGTCTAGGGGAGACACATGGAGCCTGGCCTTGAAGAAGGATTGAGGGGAGACACAGATGAATGACCCCCAAGACCCCATCCCTCCACCTGTCCCAAGTCAGAGGACACCTGGGGCCCTCGATTGCAAGCTCCTGACACATTAAGGGTGGGCTGTACAAGGGGTCGTGAGAGGTGACCCTAGAATGGGGAATATTTATGTCTGGGTGACTGACAGGACATGTGGGCATGTATGTGTTTATCGATCTCTCTGTGTCTTTCTCCGGAGCCTTCCTATTTAAGATTCCAACTTTCCTTATTTCTGGTGTGGATTTGTGTGTGGGCGTCCTGACTGGGTTCATGAGTGCACTTGTGCGGAGTTTGCCTTTGTACGTACGCGCGTGTGACGATCTCCGTGTGGAGTGGGTGTTGTAGGAGTGAGCGACGGGGACGCGGGTGTCCTTGGATCCCGTGCAGGAGTGTATTTCTCTTGTCTGCCTGAGCGAATGGGGCCGTGGCATGGCCCTCTCGTCTTGCCGTATCATCTTTCCTTTTGCACTTAGCAGCGCCTGGTACATTCTGTGTGTGTTTGCTTCCTTCCTCCTCAGAATGTCAGCTCCCAGAGGGCAGGACCTGGCATATTTTGTTCGCAGCGCTGTCTCCAGCACCAACCACGTGCTAGGCACCAGCGGGCACTCAATAGAAGAGCATGGGGTGAATGAATGTGGGTCCAATGTGTGTTTCTCAGGCTGTGCAGTTCATTTCGGTGAAATGCTGGGTTGGCGGTGTTGGGTGGCTATGAGAATTTATGGTGGAGGTGTGTGTAATTGGCTCGCATGATGTACAAGCTTGTCCGTGTGTGCAAAAGTGTCTCTGATGTGACTGAACGAGCCTGTGTGTCTGGGGAGCGTTGAGTGGAATCGACTCTGGCGTGTGTGCTCGCATATTTGTGCATCTCTCACGTGTTTTATGGCGTATTTGTCTGGTGTGCTAGTGGGAGCCTGTGTGTGCCTGGAGAGTGTGTGTGTGCGCACTCGAGTGTGTGTGTGTGTGTGTGTGCGCACACTCGAGGCTCCCATCGCTCGCTCTCCTCGCGCCCTGCGCTCGGCCTGGGGGCGGGGAGTGGGGGTGTGGCGGGGGCACTGCGGTTCGGCTGCCCGCCCTCGGCGCTGCGGCTCGGGCACGTCACTGTCCCTCCCCGCCCCCGCCGCGGTCCCCGCCTCCCGGTCCTTTGTAGCCGGTCGCTCCGCTCGCCCGCAGCCGCCCGGAGGCCCCGCCCCCGCCCCGCCCCGGCCCCGCCCCGCCGCGCGCCCCGCCCCGCCCCGCCCCCGGCCGCAGTCGCGCCTGGGCCGCCGCGGGCCCGCAGCGAGCGCGGAGCGCGGCGCACGGCGGTGGCCAGGGCCGCGGGCGGGCGGGAGCGCGGGCGGGCGGCCGGCCTCGGACCGGCATGGCGGACCGGCGGCGCGCGTGGAACACGGAGGACGACCTGCCCGTGTACCTGGCGCGGCCGGGCAGCGCGGCGCAGACCCCGCGCCAGAAGTACGGCGGCATGTTCGCCGCGGTGGAGGGCGCCTACGAGAACAAGACCATCGACTTCGACGCGTACAGCGTGGGCCGCCGCGGCTCGGCGCGCACGCCCCGCAGCGCTGGCCGGCCCGACGCCGTCGGCCTGCCGGGGCCGGGCGGCAGCGAGGACACGGCCAGCGACGTGAGCGAGCTCTCGGGCTCGGCAGTCAGCTCGCCGGGCGAGCGCGAAGAGCGACCACCCGCGCTGCGCATCCGACGCCCCGCGCCCCGCGACCTGCCGCTCGGCCGGGACAATGGCCAGGTACCCTCGGGGCGCGCGCGGACCGGACGGGGGGCGGGGCCCTCGGGGCAGCTGGGCGTGGAGCCGCCCGAGGGCAGTGCTGAAGCCGCGGCCACCAGGCTCGGGAGGGCTCCCGGAGGCCCCTCCCCCACTCCATCGCACCGGAGGGTCGGAGAGGTTGTGAGATTTGGTCGGGGTTGGCCAGCATAGCCCGTGAGACTGCAAAGGGTCCTTCGAGATCCAGTCCCCTGCTCCTCTTCTGCAGAAAAGGGAGAGCAAGGTTCCGAGAAGGAGAAAGTAAGTTGGCCAGAGCTGCCACATGGCCCCTTCAAATGCGAGGGCACCTCTGGGGTGAAGTTAACCCAGGGATCCCCATTCTCCGCTTAATGAGAAGGGGGCGAGCTCCTTTCTGCATTTGTCCATTCATTTATTCACACACTCATTAGTCATTATAGAGCACCTGCTGTATACCAGGCTCTGGGAGAGGTTTGGTGAGACGCCTGTGGTCACACAGGTTACAGCTGAAAGAAACCTTCCCGTATGCTCCCTCTGTGCTTTCTAGGGCAAAGGTTTGGTTAAAGATTCAGAGGGGTCCGGCAGATAGAACTCGAAACTGCAATCCCCAAGCACCGACATCTTCAGGGGACGCTCCCGAGTCCCACGGCACGACACCGGTGTGCTCTCTCCACAGAGCAAGTTGGAGGCACAGCGGAGATTTGAACCCCAGTCTCTAGCTTCCTAGACTTGGAGGTTTTTACCCTCGGAAAGTGGAGGCGCATCAGGGAGAGGGAATGCCAGGCCGTGGGCCCTACAGCTCTTCTCCCTTAAGCTAGAGGTCGCCTGGGAACTGGAGGAAGATGGATGGATCGACAGCACAGCTTTGGGATGCATGTGTGAGGGTCGGGGCCAGATGCCGGGAAAACGGAAGTCAGAGCACCCGAGGGCCGGCGAGCTGTCACCTTAGCCGGGAACTCAAAGCCTGAGCACTGCTCCGGCCCCAGACCCTTGGTAGGTGCTGGAGTCCTGGTTCAGCACGCTGGCCCCACCCCAGACCAGGGTGGGCGATAGATTCATTGTGAGAATTAAATCAGTTAGTGCTGGTAGTCAGTGAGCGATTCAATAAATGTTCGGTTTTGAATTTTACTATCATTTTTATTAACCCTTCTCCCCTTACATACTATGAAAGGAATAAAGCGAGAGGGAGGAAGCAGAGCTCCATCCATACAGAAATCTGGGAGGGCTTCCTGGAGGAGTGGGGGGGGGGGTGCGCTGGGGCAGCCCGCGGCTGATAGGATGCAATACTGGGTCTCCTGCTGCTCCCCTTCCGCCTCGCCTTCCGCCTGCTGTCCCGGTAGCTCGGGAACTCTCCGTGGTCCTGAATTGGGCGCCCTGACAGGGGGAGGTCTACAATAACGGTGTATGAGGTGAGGGGGTGGGGGGCAAGAGAGGGAGAGATCAAGAGAGTCATCTTCTTCTCCCTATCCCTTCTTATTCTTCCCTCACCACCTCCTTCCCTGGTGGTCGACCTCACCTGGGATCCGGCTTCTGAACCTGAGCAGGAGGCCTCAGGGCTGCGGATCCAGAAGCTGGGGTTGGTGCCGGGGAACCCTGTTTCCAGCCAAGGCACTTCTCCCTCTTGAACCTCAGCTTCTCCACCTGTGAAATGGGGATGGTCTTTTTCTCCCAGCCACTCACAAGGCGGGTGGAATATCAGGAAGGTGAGAGCGCTTTGTGCACGTCCCGGGCAGTCTGGAAGTGCGTCCCTGACAAAGCTACAGTCAGTGTCACCAGCGCCAGCATCGCCCCCAGGCTCTGTCAGGGCCGGCTCCGCAGCCGCGCCTAGGCACTTGGGGACGCGGGTCGCTTTACCTCCTCCACCACTCGTCTCCTCCTCTGGCCCTCTCTTCCCTTTCTCCATGGCTCCTCAGGGACTGGACAAAAGGCGGCGCCTCCAGCGCGCCTGGGGCTCCAGAAGCCCTCGAGGGTCGGGACTGCGGAGCCAAGGGGCTCACGGTCTCCCTAGAGGGTGCGTTTTACTTTCTGTGGACCAGGCAGCCACCGGGCTTGGGCTCCGGGGCGGGCTTCGCGGCTCCAGTGCTTTGCTGAGGGTATGGGGCCGGGCGTCCTCCCCCCGCCCCCGGCCCAGAAAGCCCTCTCCTGGGGAGGGAGGAGGGGTTTCTGCAGCGCAGGCGCAGCGTTTGCGGAGGCCCGAGGCCCAGCGACTGCGGCGCTTTGTACCCGGGAAGTCTGCTTGGGAGCAGAGATCTGTTTGGCCAATCGCGAACCGGTGCCCCTCCCCCGATACGCACGTGGTCTTGTCCCCAGCCCCGGAGCTTCCCTGCCCGGACAAGCCCCCGGGGACGTCCTAGTACGTGGAACCTAGGACTTAACAACGCCCGGGAAGAGAATGCAAGCGTCCTGGGAACGGAGACCTGCAGATTCTGGTCACCAGCAAGGATTTAAGCCACAGTGCGGAGCCCAGAGGCCATGCTGGATGAATGAGTGTAGGAGAGTGAGCTCTAGATGAGCGTGCAGGAACTTGATCTCCAGATACTGTTCTGCTGTAGCTAATATACTTTGCACCTGACATATCATTTTATTTCTGTAAGCCTCAACTTCCCACCTGTGTAATGGGAAAGTTATGGCCTAGCATTCCTGGAATACTAAGATGCTTCTCTTGTAAACCCACAACCCCACCTCCATTTCAAGGCCAAGGCCTCTCTGGCCTCCTGTCCTGGTCTGGGTGACTGGCCTCTAGGTGGCCTGTGA
>PJEM01007473.1:0-32909 GCA_004023845.1 Helogale parvula | reverse complement strand
TCTTTTCTCCTTTCCTGTCACCATGTTTATTAAGCTATGCCCCGGCCTCCTGCCCACTCTCTCCAGAGGAACCTCTGGGTCAGGGGCGCTCCAGCTCTGGTACCCTGTACCCTGGGAGGCAGCACAGCCTCTTCTCCTCTTGTCTCCTAGCCTCTCCCGGGGTCTGTGGGGGGTCTTAGTGCCAGTGGTCTGGCCCTCCGGGCGGGCAGTCACTGGTAGGCAAGACGTGGGGGTGACCTGGTGGCCCCAGGGCTCAGCCCCCTGTGTGATGAGAATTTGCTGCCGAGGGTCGAGTCGGTCAGCCATTAATTAGGTTAGGGCCTTGTCTCTCTCGTCCTGCTGCACTCCATTGGCCTGGCAGCCAGGCTCCTGTTGAGCCCTCGGGGAAGCTGATTCAATGACGTGAGTGGGAAGAGTGGCAGGAAAGGCTTTGTGGAGAAGCCATTGACTCGGAGTCTGGGAGATGGATAACCTTTTGTCTGGCGTTAGATATTAAGGAAGAGGGCTGAATATAAAAGGCTTGCAGGCTTTGGGGATGGAAAAGTGCTTAATTTAACTCCTCTATTCAGGGAGTGTGCACAGCGGATGGACAAACGGAGGCTGCGGCACGAGAGGCAGGAGGGGGCAGTGCTCCAGCCGGGTCCCGAGGGCCCTGAACGCTCCAGCGGCTCGGGCGGGTCCCCGGCGCCCGCCCCGCACTCCCTCCCCCACGCAGCTGTTCCCGGAGGCCCGCAGATGCGGTGCCGCACACCTGTGGCGCTGCCGCGGGCTCCGCCTGCACAGCCGAAGGCCGTCTCTGGCATTTAAAAGCACCCTGAACACCAGACCTTCCCAATCGCGAGAGCGAGGCCGGGGCGCAGCCGAGGGCGTGTGCGCGGGGCGGGGGTCGGCGGGGCTGGGCGGTTCGGGGGGCGGGGGGCGGAGTGGGGGGGATCGGAAGGGAAGAGCTTCCTGGTTCGAGCCGAGAGGGGCGAATCGGGCTCGGCTCCGCGCCGCCGGGAGGAGCTGTCTGTCTGTAGCCCCCTCCTCCCGCCCTCGCCTCTCCCTCCTCCTCCCGCCCTCCTCACCGAGCCGGGCGGTGCTGGCAGCCGGAGCGGCGGCGGCGGCGGCGAGCGGGGCCGAGCAGCCGGGGCAGCGCGCGCGTGGGCAGCCGCGGGCGCCGAGGCTCCGTCCCTCTCCTCTGCCCTCCCGGGCCTTTGTCGCCGCGCCCGCGGGGAGCGGGACCGGTTGGGAGCCGGGCCGAGCGTAGGGACAGCCCCACGGGTCCGCCGGCCGGGCCGAGGGCGCCAGCGGGGCCATGTCTTACCAGGGCAAGAAGAGCATCCCGCACATCACGGTAAGCCGGGCCCCCGCCCCCGCCCCGCCGTTCTTTGTGGCCTGGGGGTGGTCGCCGCCGGGGTCGGGATCCGCGGGGGGACTGCAGGGGCGGCCCCCGAGGCTTCCTGCGTGGCGGCGGGTGGGGCGGGGCTGATCTCAGCCTTGCAGCCCCCTCCCCCCAGCCTCTGGGGACAATGGTGGTGGTGGTGGGGGAGCCCCGCACGGCAAGGCGGGGCTGGAGTCTCGGGTCCCTCTCCCCGCGGGCTTGCCGGCCCCCCTCCCCCCGCCACGGGAAGTGCCAGGGGGTGGCGTGGACCGGGAGGATGCGGCGCTGAACAAAAGAGGGAGGGGCGCGGGGGGCCGAACCCCTCCCTCCAGCCCTGGAGCGGGGATGAGGCAGGGAGGGCCGCGCGTCCTGGGCCTGGCCTCTGCACGGTCCACCTCTTGCGCCTCGCCGCCGGGTTCCTTCTCTGCCAGAGGAATGAAAAATACCGACCTCTGCCCCCCCACCTCCTCCCGTGCTGATGGAGTGGAAGTCTGGACCTAGAAACAGCGCCATGATGGAGGAGCCCCTCCCATTCCTCACCACGGCTAAAAATACCCTCATGGGGCTGCACCGGCAGCTGTGGCCCCAGAAGGGTTAATACTGGGGGGTTGGAGGATAGTGGGGCTGAGCCAGTACTCCGCTGTCCCTGGGTGTGGCCGGAAACAAAGGATCCCTGCTTTGTCTCTGGTGGGGAGCTAAGGGCTGAGGTCTCGCGGTGGGGAGACCTGGCCTCCACCCCATTCCCTCCATGGCACCAGAGTGGGGCCAACCCAGCCCTGAAGGCACCGGGGAAGCCAGTGGGCCTTTGGTGGCGGGTGCTGGAGCAGCCAGGTGCTGGGAGGTGGGATTCTGGGTGTGACAGAATCCTCCAGCATGACACCTGAGCTTTGAGGACAGGAAACCCAGCATACTCATCCTCATTCACCCAGAATCCTGGCTCTGGGAGCCCTGGGGGGCCTACAGGAGGCCACCTGGGGTAGGGAGAGGGAGCTGACATTTCCCATTCACCTGCCCTGTCTATTTCAGACATTATTTTATTGCGTCTTCTCAATAAATCCTTTGAGGGAGGCATTGTCTACCCAAACCTCGCAGAGGCTAGAGCCCTGGCTGGGGCACGAATGAGAAGATTGTGTGAGAAGCCCCCCAAGCCTCCTGCCCACCCGTGGGCTGAGTCTTCCTCTAGGAAACCCCCCCGGGGCTCAGCTTCAGGTCTTGCCAGCAGACCTTTGGTGAATTCATGACTAGAGGTGTGACCCCTGAGGGTAGAGACCACCTCTAACCCATCCATAATCCCTGCCTTCTGAGATATGAAGGTGCAAGTGGCCAGTGTTTTAGCCCTCTGGCTGCCTGGGAGTCACTGGAAGAGGTCTGGCTGTCCCCAGGTGAGGTGGTGTGGGAGGAAAGTGGGGGGCGGGAGGTTGTTTGACCAGGTCCCTGCCTTGGGACTCTCTAGCCCCACCCCTTGAGGGGAACTAGGGCAAGTGATGGCAGAGGCAGTGACAAGATGAGTCTGTAGCCTTGGGTCCCATTGTGGATGTGGCCCGTGGTGAGTCAGTCTACCCACCCCCCCAGGACCCCAGTTTCCAAGAAGGCAGTTTCTCTGGATGATCTCTGAGGCAGGTGTGTAAAGATGGTGCCCCAGACTGGAATAGTTCTCAGCCTGCAGGGACACAGCGGTCACTTGCCCTCCTGCTGTGACCCGCCGAGTGGAGGGGATTGCCCAGACTTTTGTACCAGACAGATCTGGGTGCTCGTCCTTGCTCTGCCGACCCTCTTGGCCTCTGTGCTCTGATACTTCAAATGGGCCAATGCTGGCCGCTTCCGAGGACCAATGAGCATCCGGGAGGACTCTGGCAAAGCGCTTAGTGTGTGCTGGGCACATAGTAGGTGCAGGTCGGACTGCTGGCTGATTCTGCTGCTTCAGTGCTTGTGTGAAGCCAGTAGTCGGGCCCGTGTGTCAAAGAGAACCGAATGGAGTGGTTCCGACAGCTTCAATAGCTTGGAGAAGTGGGGAGGAGATGCTGAGAATCATACTGCGTCCGGGGAAGGAGGCCCTTGATGAGCCCTTGTGTCTTATTTGCTCCACATAAGCCCACTCCATCCAGAAAGATCTGTGGTTTAAAGAAACAGCAAACCAGAGAGGATGGACTTGACTGGAGCTCCTCTGCAGGACCCTCAGCTTCCTGAGGATCTTTTGCTGATAAAGTCCATGTTGTGACAGGAACCAGAATGCCGTTAAGCGAATGGGGGGCACTGTGGCTTTCCCAATGCTGCACCCCTGGATTGTGCGGTCAAACTCGGTCGGTAAGTTAATAATAAGCATTGGTCTGTGCCCGGCACGGTGCTGGGCGAGAGGCCAAGCAGGAATGAGGGGGGCTTGCCCTTGCCCTCCCGGAGTTTGGCAAAGACTGACATTTCTGCCTGAAATTGCCTCAAGGCGTGGGGGCTGTCCTAAGGAGACACACAGGGGGCTGGTGGAAACCACAGCAGGGAAGTCACCCTAGTCCTGGGATGGGGGACAGGACAGACAGGGAGGAGGGGGAGGTTCTGCGTGAGTGGAGGGAGGCCCAGCGACAAATGAGTGGCATTCTGGAGAAACCGAAGGGAAGTCCACATTGTGGGCACCTGACCTCTGCTTCTAAGTTTGGCTGTTTGGCTGCTCTGTGCAATTGGAGCAAATAACCCTGCGTGTGCTCAGTAGCCATGGTGGGCGTGGCCTGTGAGGGGCTTGAGGGTTGGAAAAAGACCAAGAGAAACTCTCAGCTCATCCCTAGGGACCCCACCTGCTCCAAGTTTGGTCACTCTGTGCCCCTGTGAGCCTTAGCATTATCATCTGGCCAATCAGGGTAAGGTCCCAGCTTAGGCAGAGAATCCAGAGATAGGGGAGAGGGTACCTTGAGGAGAGGGGAAAGGGCAGGGCTGAGTTAGGAAAATGTTCTACCCACCTGGATTGTGAGCAGGCATCTTTGCTCTGTTTCCCACTTCAGCCTTTTCCTGAGATAACAGAGCACCCGGCAGAGAGGAGGGAAAAAGCAGAAGCACTTAGCTTCAGCCCCCAAGGATTGTTTAAAATATTTACGAGACCCTCTTTCGTGTGTAGCTTTGTAAAAAATTAATGGAATAGCCAGGGATTCACTTAGCTAAAGCTGCTTCTGGAGCCCACTGCAGTGGTTAAGTGTTAGAACGTCCTGGGCGTGGCTCTGAGCAAACAAAGCCACATGGCTTCCTGGCCTTGCCCAAGCTCCAGGCTCGCAACAGAGCCACTAAGGAGGGGAGGATGGTGTGCTGCTCAGCTGTGGGGGGAGACCAGCCTGTGTGCCACGTGGTTAAGAGTTATTATTATTGGGGCGCCTGGGGGGCTCAGTCGGTTAAGCGTCCGACTTCGACTCAGGTCATGATCTCACAGTTCGTGGGTTTGAGCCCTGCGTCGGGCTCTGTGCTGACAGCTCAGAGCCTGGAACCTGCTTCGGATTCTGTGTCTCCCTCTCTCTCTGCCCCTCCCCCATTCATGCTCTGTCTCTGTCTCAAAAATCAATAAACTATATAAAAAAAAGACCTATTATTATTAAAAGTAGGACTTCATGAGTACTGGTCATTTGTGGTTTGGCAGGCTATTACAGCATCCAGCATGACCTCCGTGATCTCTGACTCGGTGTTCTGAGGGCTCCATGAGGGAGGGGGACGAGTTCGATCATCCCTGTTTCCCAAAGAGTAAACGAAGGTTCAGAGAGACTTAGTGGCACGTAAAGTTCTTGCAGTGACCTGTGGAGGAATGAACAGCCAGATTCAAGCAGAAGGGGGAGGTAGGCTCTGAAAATCACTCTCTGGTTGAAATCTGTATGTGTCTGTGTGTGTGCATGCGTTCGACCCAACAGTGATGATAAGAAGGGAAGGAAGACATCGATAAGGAAAACAGCAGACTCAGTTAGTGACTCTCATGTGCAAACATGCGAAGCACACGTGAGCCCCTGCACGCTTTCCCAAGGATGCCATTCGGTGTATTGATAGGTATTCAGTTTATTTACTTCCCCTTTTCTCACACAAAGGATTTGCGATGCCTACAGAGATTTGTCACGCATATAGTGAAATCATGGAGTACAGGGCTGAGGATTGGGGAGGAGCAGACAACGAGCCAGGCCAGTGTTCCAGGCCCCTGGAGGTGTGCAGCTGGGCATCTGATAGCGATTTGGAGCTTCCAGCCTCCAGGGCAGAGAAACAGACACACTCAGTGATGTCAAGTTTGTGACCAGAGAGAGGGAAGTGGGCTGTATTCTCAAGGGAAAAATTCTTTTGTTTAAATTAAATTCTTAAAAAATTTTTTTTCATGTGTATTTATTTTTGAGACAGTGACAGACCGAGCATGAGCACGGGGAGGGGCAGACAAAGAGAGAGAGGGAGACACAGAATCCGACGCAGGCTCCAGGCTCCCAGCTGTCAGCACAGAGCCCGACGCGGGGCTCCAGCCCAGGAACCATGAGATCGTGACCTGAGCCGAGGTTGGATGCTCAACCGACTGAGCCACCCAGGCTCCCCTAAATTAAATTCTTAAAAAGTGTTTCAGAGAGGGTAAGCATGGCCTTGTCAGGGCTTCTTCAGTTACCTAGCTACGCCAACTTAGCCCCGCACGTCTGTGTCTCGTGGTAAACTTGGCCCAGACTGAATACATGGAAGGCACGTGACACGACATGTGTGAATGTGGCTGGCACGCTGTGAGGGGCTGACAGATGATCGTCTCCCTCTCCAAACTCAGGCTCTCTCTTTGAGGAAACAAAAACTCATGGTGGTGGGCGAGCAGCAAGTGCTGGCCACATGTCTGTTCTGTTCTTTGATCTGGGCAAGGTGTGATGGGCGGTGAAAAAAATTCCCACTTTATGATCCATAGCCTTAGCAAGCTTGCACCTAAGTGACAAAGTACACACATGAGCGTCCAAGAATGACAGAGCACAGGTGTTAGAGGGACTCGGGGAGAGGGAGGCTCAGTGTTGGTGGACGCAGTAGGAGGTGACTTCCTGAGGCACGGGGGACAACTTGAGCTAGATATTCAAGGACTTAATTGGCGGAGACAAGGGAAGAGCATGTACGCATGTGAACAGCAGATACAAGACCTGGACTGGGGAATGAATACAGTCAGAAGAGAGTGAGGGGTGAGTCACAGATAGATCGGGGGGTGAGGAACGTGAAAAATGGAGCTCTACAGCACTTTGGAGGTCAGGTAGAATGAACCCAACATGATGGAGGTAGCAGATAGATTCCAAGTCTGGCTCAAGGTAAGTGGGACGTTTGACTTTGGACAAACCACCTTCTTTCCGTGAGCTTCAGATTCTTCCTCTGCAGAGTTGGATTAGAGGGTCCAGTTCTGAGGTTAGGATACTCTGTCTTTATTTTGTGGGTAACAGGAAGCCCCTGGAAGTTCTTGAACTGGGACAATGGTATCATAAGGGAGCGTGTAAGAGCGTGGATTCTGAAAGCAGACAGTCTGGGCTTGACTTCTCAGCTGTCCCACTTACTAGCTGCGTAATTTGGGCAACTCACTTGTTCTCTCTATGAATCATTTGTAAAATGGGAATAATAGCATCCCGCAGGGTTTTCCCCCCTCCTGAGAATTAAATGAGTTAATATACCATGTGTAAGATGCTTAGAATAGTGCCTGCACATGGCGTATCCCTTATGGATTAGGTGCTGTTATTCTTGCCGTGGGAACGTGTATTAGTCAACATTGTTCTACAGCAAACAACCGCCATGTCTGGTTTTCAACAGCAGACATTGAATTCTTGTTCGTGCTAAGTGAAGGCCTTGGATTGGCGGTAGCTTCGCCCTTGGGTGCTGCTCAACAACGGGTCTGTTCTTGTGCCCCCCCACTTTGAGACTCAGGCTGAAGGAGCAGACCAGGGAAATACAAGCGACTGGTAGCGACTTGAAATGCCATTAAGAGCTCGTGCTCAGCTGTGGCTCACAGTCACATGGCCAACCCAAGTCCCACGGTCCAGACCTGAATCGGTGGAGGGAAGCCCGATGTTAGACTTTCTTAAGAGATACGAGGGTTAAATGTGAAAATGACGGCAAATCGAAGGTGGTTTTGGAGCTAATAATGAGGTGGTCAGGAAGCATAAGGGGTGAGGTTGGGAGAAAAGGTACTTGAATTCAGTGGGGAAAGAGCACCAAGCTGAGGGGTCTCAGTGGACAACTGGAAATCTAGATTGGAATGAGGCTCAGAGCCAAGGGGCCAGATGTGGAAACTGGGGACCTGTTACAGAAAGTACCGGTAGAAGACAAGAAGTGTGAGATATTCTAGCAACCGGTGGTTCTCAGCCCGTGTGCTGTGAGCACAGTGACACATAAAAAAGAAAAAAAAAAGACCCTCTGCAGATGTGCTGCTAAATTTTGATCAGCATTTAAAATTTATATTTGTTGCAACCAAGTTGACACATTGTGTCAGTAACATGTAACAGGTGGCATCCTACGCTCACAAGTGCTCACAAGCTGGGAGGTATTGAATCAGCGTCATTCTTTTGTGAATCAAAGGAAGCTCCTGCCCTGGAAAGAAACCAGGACTTTGCCCTTGAGCCTATAAGAAGGACAGAGTCAGGGCACCGCAGAGTGCCAGGGTGCTACAGAGTAAGCACGGGGCTCGAACTCACGAACCGTGAGAGCATGACAGAAGCTTAACTGACTGAGCCCCCCCCCCAGCGCGCCTGGACGTGTCTTCTGAACACAGATTGAGATTCATGGTCCTGGAGAGACCCAGTGACGAAATCGTAACTTCGCTCTGGGAAAGGACCTCTGAGTCGGTGTTCATGGCTTGGGAGAAGCAGTGGGGTCTAAGGAAGGTATTTCATGGAGGGGCTGGTCTAGAAGACAGGAGCACGCAGTAAAAGGAAGGATGTGATGGCCGTGGACCTCTGAGGTTGCGGCTTCCCCCACAGGCCCTGGGCACCTGGAACCTTCTCCCTGACCAGGCTTCTCCTCTCTGGCCCTTTGCACTTGTATGCGTTGAGCCCATTCTCTGTGGAGGATCCTTCCCCCGGGGGCTGGGAGCCGAGAGCACTCGCTCATCAGTGACTGCGGTTTGTCCAACCTCGTTGAACACTGGAGGGTTGGGACAGCTTCTCCGGGATCTCTCGGAAGTGCTCTAGCCTGCTGGTGACTCACAGAGGGACTCGGAGACTGCGTGGGTGGGCGGATGAATGAAATCAGGTTGTGAATGGTGCTGCTTTGCCGAGTGAGGTTTAAGCCACTCCTGCATTTGACTTTCCTTAACAAATGTTCTATCCGTGGATTTCGTGTTCAGGTGGAAAAAGACGAGGGTGGCAGCAGGGTTTTTCGGAGCTCCAAGAGGCTGCCTGAGGGATGCTTCGGCAGTGGGGGAAGGGCGGATCTGATCTGTGAAGGTGCTTCATCGTATTTCCCGTGGAAAAGCAAGATTTTAGAACAAGCACCTTCTGTTTAAGTTGGAGCAGATCATAGCACACATGTCCCACAAGCTTTGACTGAATAATGACTTAGGTCAGTTCCACGGGATGACTCCGTGGATCTGATGCCGGATTTCCTGGAGCGCACAGGGAGCTGCTTGAGATTTTGTACCTGTCCCCAAATTGTGCTGCCCTGTCTTTTGTATTGTACCATATTCATAGGCCTTTAGGGCTGAAGCCCTAATAGTATTTTATTTATACAACCTTAAAAGTCAAAAAGAGCCTTTTAAGTGAGTAAAAATTTCAATGTTTGTGTCATTAGGAAGGCAGGCAACGGTGTCTATTGCTTCTCCCCCGGTCCCCTGTCTCTCCTCTCGTGTAGGAATTCCAAATACCCTTTCCTTGCATACCTCTATTGACAGGGAGAGCACCACTGTACTCAGCAGCCTGCTTTATCCTTGGGCAGCTCCTTTGCTGGAAAACTCTCAGGTATGTGACTGAGAATCTGCTTCTTGCCCTGCGTCTGCTCTCCCAGTGTTCACAGCCTTCCTCCGCTTCCACACTGTCATTCCTGGACGCTCTGAAAGGTATTTCTCAGCCATTTCTCCTTGCCCAGGACCTTCTCTTTTCCAAAATGGCCCTGGTTCTCTGTTACTCATGGAGCGTACGTTCCAGGTGGAATCTTAGGATTTTTCTTTCCTTCCCTCCTCTCATTTTCTCCTTTTCTCTTTTGCTATGCTTTATTTCTGGGCATGCAGAACAAAAATAAGCTCAAAGTAAAACTTTAATCATTGGGCGTGTTAAAAAATTTTTTTTAATGATTATTTATTTTGGGGAGAGACAGAGTATGAGTGGGGGAAGGGCAGAGAGAGGGAGACACAGAATCCGAAGTAGGCTCTAGGCTCTGAGCTGTCAGCACAGAGCCCGACATGGGGCTCGAACTCATGAACCACGAGATCATGACTTGAATCGAAGTCTGATGATTAACCGACTGGGCCACCCAGGCGCCCCAATCATACCTACTTCTTAAGGTAACTTAAAAATTAAAAATGAATGCAGAACTGACACTTAGTATGCACTCAGGAATGTGATTTCCTTAAAGAGAAAGGATTTCTGTTCAGATTGCTTTATATACGGTGAAAAGCAGAGACAAGGGACACAGAGGTGGGAAGATACAGAGATAACTGACATCACTGTCCTTTGGGGCAGCCCACTCCTGTGCTCATCACCAAGCTGTGTTTTTTTAAAACCAGATGTTCAGTTCGTCAGGGAGTTATTTCCTGAATGTCTACTGGTATCTTGGGACCTGAGATCTCGCTGTTAGAACTGCAGTTGTCATGGAAATGGGTCTCAGCTTCCAGAGAAGGCCTGCAATCCTTGGGGACCACCTGCATTTTTGATTCATGAAGGAGAAAAATGCCGCGTGCTCTCTGCCCATGTGAGGGGAGAGCAAATGCGTGGTAATTAGATTGGGTCTCAGGCCTGGTGCCCCTTCCAGGGCTGCCTTCCTGGAAAGGGCAGCGCAGGGCTGCTGGCTGACGGGCTGTCCCCCGAGGCAAAATCAAAGGCAAACGGGCTGGTTTTCTGTGAATGAATAAGGATGTGCCACTGCACGGAGATCTGCAAGAGGGGCCTGGGGGGAGGGGGCTCTGGGTATGAAAGGTCAGGACTGAATCATGGACTGTGAAGTGTTTGAGCTGGAAAATCCCTCAGGCAGCTCTCAACACAGAATCTCTTTCTCTTTCTCTTTTTTTTTGTTTAGAGGGAGAGAAAGAGAGTGGGGGAGGGCCAGAGAGAGAGAGAGAGAGAGAGAGAGAATCTTAAGTAGGGTCCACAGTCAGTGCAGAGCTTGACGTGGGGCTCGATCCCATGACCCTGGGTTCATGACCTAAGCCAAAATTAAGAGTGGGATGTGCAGGGCACATGGGTGGCTCAGCTGGTTAAGCATCCAACTCTTGATTTCGCCTCAGGTCATGATCTCTCAGTTGGTGAGGTCAAGCTGACACTCAGAGACTGCTTGGGATTCTCTTCTCCCTCCCTCTCTCTGCCCCTCCCCCACTCACACTGTCTCTGTGTCTCTCAAAATAAATAAACTTAAAAAAAAAAAAGAGTGGCATGCTCAACTGACTGAACCACCCAGGTGCCCCTCAGCACAGAATCTTGATGGTGTATCAATGTATTTTGACACAATAATGCCACGTAAGTAAATGGCCTTGTAATTCTGTGACTTATAACTTGAAATATTTCCTGCTGTAAGGTCTGTGGGGCTAGAGGCTTGTTAGCGAGCTTGGCCAGATTTGTCCTCAGGTTTCTGTTTGTGTCAATATTCTCGTATCGTCTCTTCTGAGAATCAGAATGAAGGAGGCTCCGTGCCCGTCATGCAGTTTTCACAACAGAGGATGGACTGTCAAGAGAAGGGGGCGGGGAGGGGGGTGATGGTCATGGTCCGGGGCACTTGTGGGGAGAAGCACTGGGTGTTATATGGAAACCAATTTGACAATAAACTATTTAAAAAAAAAGAGAGATGGAGCTGAATCCCACTGCCTCCAAGAGATTGTGCTCAGGCTGGTGCTCTCACATCTACTTTTATTCTATTGGTCAAAGCAAGACACGTGGGTGCACCCTCAGCCGGTGGGGCAGGAGAGCACTGCACCCACACTGGAGCGTGCCAGGTGGGGAGGGAACAGAGAGGGCTGCAAAGCAAATGGCACAACCCACCACAGAGGGTCTACATCAAGATTACCTGGGGGTGTTTGTTAGTAACATAAATGCCTGGCCCATAAGTTACATCCGGTAAATGAAATTCTTGGCAAAAGCACCTGGATTGGAATTTTAGCAGGCAATCCCAGTGTATTTTGAGGATCATCTAGGCTTGGGTGCCATGTTATAAGTTGGACACGCATGAATGAGGTGTGCCTGCCTGTCCGATTGAATGTTTGCGTTGTAAACATCAGCCTCAGCATTAGTGGCTTGTAGAGTTTGAAGGACTGATAGCTTTGAAAACTCACCTTGACGTTTCTTTGTCTTAGAGAATGCAGCTCGGTGCATGGGTGAGCACATTTCTATCAAAATGGGGCTTCCCTGATCTTCTTGAGACTCAGCCCTTTGGAGGATCACCGAAAATTCTTCATTTCGCCAAGGGGTGACTAGCCATTTGGTTACTCTGAGCCCCTCCCCACTGATGAGCCAGGCAGCCTCATCAGAATCTGTGTGCAGCCAGATGTCCCTGGCGGAGCGGCCTTCTCAGTGTGGAGACCATACCTCCGGCCCTAATCCTATCCTCTGAGATCCTTTTTGGACACACATCGTTCACTGGCTTCCAATTCCAATGTCTACATTAGTGAAGCATTGTAGGAGAGGGGATATGGGGCCCCATGCCTCCCCCAGCTTCTGGGGGTGGGAGAATTAAGGTATTACAAGCGTGGTCCTATGAGTTAAAAGTACTTGGAACCAATCACATACCTTGTGAAGCGTAAGTCACGATAGTTTTTGTCCTCTGGGGATGTAAAGGTTACAAAATGCCTGTGAGCTGAGAAAGGAGAGCAGGAGGCTGGAGGAGGGAGAGGGACCTTCAGCATCCCAGGGTTGGGAGAAACCTTGCTATCCTGGTGACCGATGACGATGACGTGTCAGGACCACGGACAGCACACAGCTTGCCCTTTCCAGTCCTTCTTTCTCGAATGGATCCTGGAACTTTGGGGACTCTGTGTCTGTGTATATACTATTCATTTTGCTGGAATGCTCCCGTTCTCCCCCCTTTTTGGCTTCATGAACTTCTCACATTTCGGGACCCAGCCTAAATGCCCCTTCCTTGATGACATAGCCGCCGTCTTTCCCTGTCTCTGTAATAACCGCTTTGATTTTCTGTTGTTTTCCAGTTGATAAACTAGTGATTTGGGAGCAGATTTGATTAGAACTGCACCTCTCTTTTCTTCCAAGCCTCCCTTATGGATCTTCCATCCCTCTGACTTTGTGGTGGAGATGACAGACTTCATTCCCACCAAGCGGGAGAGAGAATAGAACACAGGGAGGCTTCATGCTCAAGGATAGCCAGTGATGCAAACATTTCACTGTGACCCAGACCGCCCCTGGCTGAGGCTGCCCATTGTTTGCTTTGCTGTTGTATGGATAAGACTGTCTGAAGCTTTAAGGGCTAATTTTTGTAAGCAGCACCCAACATAGTACTTAGTGTTTGCGAAGAGAATAAAGACGTCCTGCCAACCTGCTCCCTCCCAGTTGAGGCTGGATGCAGGATAATAGCAGGTTTGAGGACAAGCCCTCCTCTTCTCTGAGCTTCTCCTCTGACTCACAGGACCTTTTGCAGAGATGCGAGTCCTGCCCAGAACCAAGGTTTAGGCGGCCCTTCCTGAGACATCTTCCAGCATCATCTGTGTTGTAGAGGCTTTGCAGTAAGCCTGCTTCTATTCCCAGGCAGTAGGCTTAAGCTTTCAGGGAATTCTAAATGCAAAAAAAAAAAAAAAAAAAAAAGAGCTTTCTGATGTGTCAATCTGCTCTTTTTTCCTGTTCTGTGTTCCTTGCCCCACCCCCGCTTCCTCCCTTCCTTTCTTCTCTCTTTCACCCATTTTCTTCCCTCTTTATCTCCCTCCTTTCCTCTCCTTTTCACTCCCTCCCTCTCTCTTTCCCAACATTCTCTTCTTTCTCCCTTTCTCCTTGCCTCCTGTCTGTCTCCCCCCTCTTCTCCTGCTCAGCAAAACATTTGCTAAATACCCCTGGATGGTCCCTCGGATCCAGAGATCAATTGTTCCAGGAACTACTGGTCAGGAAGGGATGTCCAGCCCTACAGGAGATGGGCATGGGGGCCGTGACTGACAGATGCTCAGTCTTGTAGCAGAGAGGTATGCAAGGGGCAGTGGGACATGGGGGCACCCCATAATCTCTTCTGGGGGGAGTCTGTTACTACTAGAAAGAGCTATTCTCCCCCCTGAATTACTACCATATAGAGAGTTTGGTATTTTGCTTTTTCATCTAACATTTTATAGTCGAGCACTTTTGCCTATCTTTAAAAATTCCTGGGAAATATTTTAGTAGATGAATGACAACCCACTAATGGTGTGGTTATATGATTGAAATGAATTCTGGATCATACCTTTGTGTATAATCCTTTGGCCCTGTTTGTGGATATTTTCCTGAGGACAGATTCCCAGTGCTGAATTTTTAGATCAAAGATCATGAACAATTTTAAGGCCCTTGATATGTTTTGCAAAAGTGTCCAGTGCTTATTCTCATCGAGAAATCCCCACTTTGAAGAAACTATAACCAGTTTCCCTTTTTCTACTTCTGCCAAGTATTTGTGTGATGTCTTGGCTCAGAAGGTTTTGTATGTTTGAGTTCTTCTTTGAAGAAAACGCTTTCATTATCATGGGGACCAGTCCAGACTCCATTCCTCACATGGCGTTAGTGTCCCTTGAGCTGGCATCTAAACAACTCTCCAGGCCCCCACCCCAAGGTCCTATTTCATCCAGATTAAGCTATGAATGGGTCCCCCAGCACACCCTGTCCCTCTGTGCCTGTGCCCATGTTCCACCTCTTTCTGTAGTCTCTTCTTCTTTGCCACGTGGCTGATTCCTACTCATGCTTCCAGCTTAGATAAGCATTTTCTCCCCTGGAGGAGCTGGGATGGGGTCACCTCTGTGCTCCTGGAAGTCTCTGCTCTTCCCTCTGCCCCAGCCCTTCCCAGCCTCCCCCACTGGCCTGAGAGCTCCTTCAGGGCAAGTGCTATTTCTTTTAGCTGCACATACTCCTTCCGTAAGTATGTATTGAGTGCACTTCCTGCTATAGAAAATGGCAAATAAACAAAAAGACTCTACTGAGTAGTTACACATATCAGGCCTGTGCTCTCTGCTTTATGTATGTACCCCATGGACTTTCCCCCAACAGCCTTATGAGTCAGGGACAATTGTCCCCATTTGCAGATGAGGAAACTGAGGCTAGGAGAGGTTAAGTCACATGGATAAGAAGCAGACAGAGACTGGAACTTGCCCCTGACTCTGGACAGCCTGTTCTTACATAATGCCGATCCAATGACATGGGCCGTGCTGAGCATACTTCCCTTTAGGTCACTGCTGTCACCATGGAATGAATGGCGGTCTCTGGCGCGCTCTAGGTGTCGGACTCTTGTTGAATTTTTAATGAGATATTTCACTTTCTTCAAAGAACTGAAATGGCAATTGTGATACAGAACAATTGTCCTTGCTCGCGTGTGCTGTCTGTGAGAGGCAGGGCATTATTAATTTTCTTTTAGATGTGTGACTTTTATGTGGTTAAATTTTTAAAAAGTACGAACCATCAGATTAACTCCTCTTGGTGTGAGATTTTACACTCAGATTTCCTGCATGGAAAAAGGGAGCCCCAGAATGCTGGGTCCTTGGGTCACAGCCATCTGGTATTTTCTAAATTACATCTGACTATGGATGTCATGGATTCTAGAGTGTGAAAATGCCTTTTTTCTTAATGTGATTTTTTTAATGTTTATTTTTGGGAGAGAGAGAGAGGACAGAGTGTGAGCTCGTGGGGAAGGGGCAGAAAGAGAAGGATGATCTGAAGCAGGCTCTGTACTGTCAGCGCAGAGCCTGACGTGGGGCTCGAACTCACGAACCGTGAGATCATGACCTGAGCTGAAGTCAGACGCTTAATTGACTGAGCCACCCAGGTGCCCCTAGAGTGTGAAAATATTTTAAGATGTGACAAAAGAAATATTTAAGATGTGTTTGATGGGGCAGATGCCGGGCAGGAAGCCAGGGAACCTTGGGTCTAACCCCTACTGCCCCTGTTAGTTGTGTGAGCATGGGAGGTCATCCCATCTCTAAGTCCCATTTCCATCTGAGGCAGATCAGGCCCAACGTTCCATAAGAACCACTCAGCGCAAACAGGCTTGGAGAGCAGAGCTCTTGTGAAGTGCAGTTCCCAAGGTGTCGTCCGGGGCAGGTACCCTCGTCAAACCTTCCACACAACGAAAGGATCTGTGTTTGAAAAAGATGTAAGTGCGACCCCCATCTTGCGTATTCATGTTACACATCAACTGAGTAAAGGATCTGGGCTCCTGTCATAGAGACCATCTTTTGATTCTGCTTAATCCAGGATTTTCTAAACTCACTACCCCCGAGAATCCCCTTTGGGAATAGCATCTACTTAGACCCCTCTGAGCTAGAGTGCCAAAGAACACAATTCTGAACGTGCCAATTAAAAGGCAAAGGCACTGCTGATTTCAAGGAAGAAAAGCAGGGAGTCACATCAGTTCTTTAGAAATACACGTGCACCTGAGAGCATCGGAGCTCAGACCCTTGCAGTAGCTGCACACAGTATCGGCTAGTAGTTGGGGAGGAGGTGGATTTGAACACAAGCGGCACCATCTGATTCTAGAAAGAGCATGGCGGGGCTGATCTTCTGGTGTGCAGTGCATTAAATACCACCTTTCAGGCTGAGCCTGAGAAACCCTCTATTAAATGTGACAAAGCAGACAGCTGCCTGCGGGAGGCCATGTTCTGAAAGCCGTGCTCTAGCTGCTGACTCACATTTCCCTGCTTTCTGATGCCCGGGAGAACCTCCACATGAGCTGGCCTCTGCTTCTGGGTGTGCAGAGCCCATGCTTCCCCTTTCCTTGGTACCAAGTGTCCTCCCTGGGAATGTGCAGATCATGGCTGACTTCTATCTTAGAGCTAAGAGGCGGGTTGTAGGGCCTGGGAAGGGTTGAGCTTGAAGACAGAGACTCTCCTGCTGGTTAATACTTGTCTCCCTTGCCTCATGGCTTGTAGTTCTTTGTCTCATGGCTCTGATACCTTTTCTCTCTGTCATAATCCATTCATCCCTTAAGAATCAGTTCAGGGGTCCATCTGTCTATCCATCCATCCATCCATCCATTTATCTATCTATCCATCTGTCCATCCATTTGTCCATCCATCTATTCATCCATCCATCCATCCATTCATCTATCCGTCTGTCCATCCATTTGTCCATCCATCCATCTGTCCACCCACCCACCCATCTATCCATCTGTCCATCTATCCATCCATCCATCCATCCACCCACCCATCCATCCATCCATTTGTCTATCCATCCACCCATCCACCCATCCATCTACCCATCCACCCATCCATCCATCCATCCATCCATCCATCCATCCATCCATCCAGATATTCATCTATCTGCCCATCTGCCCATCCATTTGTCCATCCATCCATCCACCCATCCATCTATCCATCCATCCATCTATCCATCCAGGCCAGGTTGTGTCCAAGGTATAGGAGATGCAGCACTGAAGAAAATAGATGAAATCTCTACCTCTGTGCAACTAACAGTCTTGTAAGGACATTTGCAGGGCACAGTGTAGGTGCGCCGTCCATCTACATCAGCATGTATGCAAGTGTCTCCTATGAGTTATGTCTGGCACAGCCAGTGAGGGACCACCACAGCTCTGATGTCAGTGGGCAAGTCACATGTTAGACAAACATGTAGACGTGTAGTGCATCAGATGCACTGTAGCAGGGCCATGAAGCAAAGTGGGTAGGGGGTGTGGGGGTTTGCTCTTCCAAACAGGGCAGGCAGCGGGAGGGCTCTCAGGTAAGTGACACTGAACGGAGACCTGAAGGAAGTGAGAGAGTGAACTTTGCCCAGGTGGTGGGATTCCAGATTACGTAGGGTCTCACCGACCTTGGCTTTCACTCTGAAGGAAATACAGTGCTGATGCAAGATGCCGCCAGCGGGTGGTGAGCTGCAGGCTGTGTGGTGTTTCTGCTCAGCAAGGCTTCCCTGATTCTTTAGTTTGGATTAGCCCTTCTTCTCTGGGCTTGTACAGCATCCTCTGTCTTCTTCTTCTGGTTGATGCCTTGTGCATTCTGTACCGTTCCTCTGAGGATCCGGGTGAGACCAAGCCAGTTAATCCCAGTGTTAGCCAGATCAGTGAGCACCATGCACTGGATTTCTGTGCCTAACCCTACTTCCAGGCCGTTCCTGCAGTCACCTCCCAGATCCACAACCCGCTTCCAATCCTTGTCTCAGGCTCTGCATTCAGGGAATCCATGGAAGAAACTCCCTCAGAAGTGGGAGTTGTTAATGTCTGTTCACTCTGTCTCCCTACCCACGGCCTGGGGCTTAAAGACAGAGAGGCTGTGATTTATTTATTCATCACTGCATCTCCAGCTAGGAGATAGTGCAAGTAGAAAATAAGCAGATGGCAAAAAAACAAAAAAACAAAAACAAAAAAAAAAAAACAATCTCAGCCTCCAAGAAATGCAAATGAACAATTATTAATGATCACCAAGGGTGCTTGGTGATTTAATGCAAGGCAAATAGGGGTGACACTTTTGGGAAGCTATCTGGTCATATTTATCAAGGGCCACAAACGAGGTTTACACTGTGTGACCCAATGTTATGCCTCAGAGAATGGAACCAAGAAGTCAAAACACTTTGTGTGCAGACGCTCACTGACGCTCATTGCAGCAACGTCACCAGCGCGAAAGTTCAAAAATAAGTCCGATGGCCAACAGCAGAGAGCGAGTGAAACAATTTGCTGTGTATCCATGAGGTGGAATATTTTGTAGACACTTACGGTTATGAAGAGCATGTAAAAACTTGGGATACCCTTATGGCAGAATGCAAAAAAGGACACAGTTGTGTTCTTTTTGGCTTCTAGAATTTGCTGTGGGTTTTGTTTTGTATTGTTTTGTTTTACTGCCTCGGGCCTTGGCTACCAGTTCTCTCTGCCGAGACTCTGAATGTTCGCCCTACCTAGACTTCTTTCCACTGGTTGTTTGGAACACTTTATCTCAACTTATTTTCTAGGGCTGAGCTGGTCTTGCCTGTCCCCTGGTTAGGGGAGACAGCTCCTTAACTTTGCCTCCGTGGCAGGGCCCCCCTTTTCCTCTTGTAACCCCCTGCACTCAAGGCTTGTAAAGCCTCTGCCTTTCCCTCCATCATTTCCACTAGGACGCATTCCCCTGTGTCCCTGGTTCCTCTTGGCTCCTCGGGGCCTGGCCCTGGGCTGGGAGTGGAGGCAGTGCGCCAGCATCTGATGGGACACAGATGATGAATAGATGTGTGCATTATGGTCGCCACCATGGGGATTCGCGGAAAACGGTGGAGAGAAACGTCAGAATGTTGACTGGAGGTCATTCCGGGGCGGTTGTGTTTATTTTATACTCTTTCTGTTTTAAAAATGTCTCTAAGTTGAGTTTTATTATATGCAATAATAATGCCTTAAGTAATTATGTTCAATGAATGACCCAGTTTCTGTGACAGATGAATGGCACCAGCGGGCGAGGAGGGCGGGACAGGTCCCATGCGGGGTGGGGGCTGTGGATGGATTCCCACTCAAACCGCCCATGGGAAAAGGACATTTCTGAGACAGGCAAGTAAAATTGAGCGTGGCCTAGTAATTGATACGAATGAATTAATGTCAGCTGGGTTCGCTGAGATGATGGTTTGTGGTTATGTTTGTTTAAATATTCCTTGCGCCCCCCCCCCCCCCCCCGGGTGGCTCAGGTGGTTAAGCGTCCGAGTCTTGGTTTCAGCTCAGGTCATGATCTCGCGGTTTCGTCAATTCAAGCCCGTGTTGGACCCTGCTTGGGAATCTGTCTCTCTCTCCCCCTGTGTCCCTCCCCCCACTCATGATGTCTCCATCTCTCAATAAGTAAACAAACTTAAAAAAATTTTTTTAAACTCCTTAATGGTCAGAGATATGAACTGAAGTATTTTCAGGTGACATGATAGAGTGCTGGGGATTTTATTGTAAAACACCCCAGCAAACACAAAACAGAGGTGTTGGTGGGGGGCACAGAATAGGTGAAATGTGAATGGCAAAGCGTCGAAGGCTTTGAGTCCGGGTGATGGACGCGGGGGGCTTTCTTATGCCATCTCTTTACTTTTGAAACTACTTGGATAATTTTAGAAGTTAAAAGAAATTCTTGGCTTTTTCCTAATGACACTTACTACTCTGCTTGGCTTTTCAGAGTGACCGCCTCCTCATCAAAGGTGGACGAATCATCAACGATGACCAGTCTTTCTATGCTGACGTCTACCTGGAAGATGGACTTATAAAGTGGGTTGACCAAAACACACCTTTCTTAAAAAAAAAAAAAAGATTTTACTTTTTAAGTAACTTCTACACCCAGTGTGGGGCTCGAACTTACCACCTTGAGATCAAGAGTCACACGCTCCACCAGATGAGCCAGGCAGGCGCCCCCAACACACATCATTTACGGAGCCAGTCTCCCGGGCTGCCTGGCCCTTGGGGGGAGCGGACAGCTGGCGTTCTGCCCCGAACGACTGTGCTACATCCTGTGAATATCAGGGGTGGGGACATTCGAGGCGAGACGAGGTCCCAACTGCTGGTGGGAAGGGGGCTAAGCAGTTACTGGGTGCCACTGCCGCGCGAGCCTTCTGCACGCCCTCAGGTGCACAGGGAGCTGGGACGCACACCTGCTGGCCCCTGTCCCGTCACAGAAAACAGCGTGCCAGTGGGGTAACCCAGCTGCCCCACATTGCGGTGTCACTTAGGGGCAAGGCACAGCTGTCAACCTAGTTCATAGGACTGAATTCACAGCTCTTTCTTCCACCTGCCCGGAATTTCTGGATTGGGTCCAGGGGGGCGGGAGAGAAGGGAAGAATGTCAGGACAGGGTCGTGGCACTTAAATAAAAGACGTGCATCGGGACTGAAGTCTCCTGCACTTTCTCCTGATCGGCTTCCCCTCTAGCTGTGACGTCCAGTGAGCTCAGGCTGGGCGGCTTCAACAATAGAAATTCACTTGTCACAGATCTCGAGGCTGTAAGTTCAAGGTCAAGGTTCTGCAGGGATGGTTTCTTCTGAGGTCTCTCTTCTTGGCTTGCGGACGGCTGTCTTCTTGCTGTCCTCCCATGGGTGTCTGTCTCTGTGCATGCACCCCGAGGACCTCTTCCTCTTCTTACAAGGGCACCAGTCTGATGGGACCAGCGCCCCTCCCTAAGGCCTCGTGCTAATTCACTCACCCCGTTAAAGGCCCCTCTCCAAATATAGTCACATTCTCAGATGCCGGAGGTCAGGGCTTCAACATACAAGTTCGGGGGGGCACAGTCCACACAGTGGTTTGGATGTGGCCCCCACATTTCACTGGCGCGTAATGGAGAGGTTCAGCTCTTTTTCTTTTGTGGAACGAGTGCCCTGGATCCGCTGTCTGATCAGCGTCTTCCCCTGGAGTCTGGAGGAGTAGGAGCCGGAGACTCTCATATCCAGCTGGGCTGCTGGCACGGGAAGGAGAGGCAGAGGGGAACGTGTGTGAGATGAAGGTCAGACAGGAATGGGGTCTGTTAACAGGACCATCTGGTGCCCATGTAGGCTTTGAGGAGGAAGGGGAAGAGGGGGAGGAGGCAGGGGAGAAGCGGGGAGGACGAGGGGCAGGAGGAGCCCAGCTCTGCCCCCCTCTGCCGACGCACCTCCAGCCCCAGACTCCAGCCGCTTCACGTCCAGCCCAGGCCTCTGTTTTTCCAGGCGGTTTTCTCCTCTCAGCTCTTCCCAGCTGCACTGAAAACATGCCAGCCCCAGAGCTAGCCCGGCAGACCGCGCCTGGAACCCTGCGCCCATAAACCCTCTGCCTGGAGCACCTCACCCCTTCTCTCTTTCTCATTGCACCCCCCTTTCCCCAACCCTTGTTTATCCTGTAGTTTCGGCTTGTGCACTCCTCCTCCAGGAAGCCTTCCCTGACCCCCATGTTGGAAGCATACTCCTGCTGGCCAGCCCGCGTGCCAGTCCCCGCGCCCCTCATGCTGCATGTGGCACTGACTAGGGACCCCCCGGAGGGCCTCCCCAGTTGGGGCCTGGCCCAGTGCCGGGTACAGACAGGTACCAGGAGCATGCGCTGCAAGCAAAGCAGAGGAACCCTGAGCTGTCAGTGCAGGACCTTGGGCTCGGCCACAGTACAGCCTGGAGCCGGAGGGAGAAAGGCACATGTGGTGGGGGGAGCGAGGTCCCTAGGTCCACCCCCTGCTTAGAGAAGGGCACAGCCACCCCAGGGTCAACCCTGGTTAGTTGGGGGGGGGGGTCCTAAGGCGTGAGGGGTGGAGGATGTTGACACTGTTGCAGGACTACCTTCCCAGCAGCCTCAGGGGTTTGACGTTAGCCCCCCAAGAGCCTTGCAGTCCAGGATGTGTGCCTGGAGCAAGAGCTCCCTGGCTGGGCTGCATTTATGAAGTGCTTGCTGTATATGTTTGTGCAGTTAAGTCTCCGGATGGTCATGAGGAGACGGACCCTTGCTGGCCAGGAAGCAGGTGTGGGAGGGCTGAGACCCGAGGGACCGCCCGCGCTGATCCTGGGCACCACCTGGCACGAGGAGGCTCAGTTATTTCTCTTCCCTTTGATGGAACCCCAAGAATCCTCTTATTCTGTGGCCGTTCACCGAGTTTTCCTAATAGCTGTTCGGCTGTGTTTGTGCAGAATCTGATAGGTTGAGGTTCCGTCCAGTTTGCTAAGCGCTGGTGACTTAAACGCTGGCCCCCGAAAATTCCTGAGCATGGTGTCAGGGTTTGGGGGGGCATCTGTCCAATTCACAGAGCCCCCTCTCTCCTCTCTCCTTTTCCACACACATTGCCTTTTAGGTTTTTCTACATAATGCACCGAGGGTTTCATTTGGTTTAATCCCAGTTTGGGGGGAATCTGCTCTTTCTATATAAGGGAAGCAGGAAGGCAGTTAAGGCTGGTGGGCAGAGCCTAGATATTAGATTTAGGGCGACCTGGCTTGAGTCCAGAGCCACCACTGACTTGCTGTGTGGCCTCAGTCAAGTCACCATACCTCTCTGAGTTCTGTTCTCTTCTTTTACTTCCTGTAAAGAGAGGCGGCTGTCATGCCTTTAACATGGGCCCTGGACAGCAGTACGTACTGGTGACTGAGTCACAGACCCAATCAGACTCCACGGATACCCTCCCCCACCCCGCCCCCATAGGGCTGTGCTGGGTGGGTCCAGCCCATGCCCAGTCTGGATCATCCCCAAGCCATTGCCAACATTCAGCATTTGCACGTTACCCCTTCTTCTTATGAGCCATTTGAAGCATTAAATGAGATGATCCGTGAAGTGTAGAGAAGAGCCAGTGCTCAGCGGTGACCTGCTCCTGCTGGAAGGCTCGGGGGCGTCTCCTCCGGGACCCCCGCCCTTTGGCTCCTGACACCCAGCCATATGCTTGGAGCTGGACTGCGGGAGGATCGGGCACGGCAGGAGTCTGCACATGGAGACGGAAATTACAGAGGGAAGGAGATTAGTGTCGGAAACAGCAGTGGCCGTGGCCGTGGGAGTCGTGGTGGTCGTGGTCCCGGCACCGTACTTCCACCAGCCTTATTTTCGCTCTCAGGACAGATAGTGTGTGATGCCCCAATTCTGTGCAAGAGCCCCAGGTGGAGCCCCATGGCCGCTGTCCCCCCCGCCCCAGTTGCCTGGACCAGCCCTGCCCAGGGGTCCAAGAGGATCCCTTTCTGCCGGCTGGGTGTGTGTTCAGTTTGGGGCCTGGCATGGCGGTCACCAAAGTAAGCTTTCCTGTATCTTCATTACTGGCGTTTTCCTGTGACTTAGGATACTGCCGCCTCATCTGAAGAATTCAGGACAACTGTATTTTTTTTTAATTTTTAACATTTATTCATTGTTGAGAGACAGAGTATGAGCAGGGGAGGGGCAGAGAGACAGGGAGACACAGAATCCGAAGCAGGCTCCAAGCTCCAAAGCTGTCAGCACAGAGCCTGACACGGGGCTCAAACCCACGAACTGAGAGATTGTGACCTGAGCCAAAGTCAGACTCTTAACTGGCTGAGCTATCCAGGTGCCCCAACTGTATTTTTTTTTTTAATAAAAATTGCTCATGTTCAGATCTAGTGGTCTTCACCAGGCACTGACCTTGGAGGGTGTCATATCTGTCTTGGTTCTGGCTGAGCCTCCCCTCTGTCCCCCATATGTCCTCTGACTCTGGTTCCAACACCTGTTGGAACCACAGGACCACCACACAGGGCAAGCCTTCGAATATCTTGGACTCTTCTCTCTTCTTCCTCCCTTTGGAATTTCCCCTCCTTCTAGAAGGAGTTGGCAGGCCCCTGGTGCATTTGGGCACAGAAGTGAGAGTCTGCAGGTGCAGAGAAGCTCTGGCATCCCTGGTGGGATTCCCTCCAGGCAGGGTTTACCATGTTAGTGGATTTTTCTTGTGGGTTCTGAGGAGTCTAGCGGCTTTCCTGAGGTCCTTGCTCCTGAGAGTAAAAATGAAGACCCTGGATGTCTGTCTGTATTAGCTAGCCACAGCTGCTATAACAGGATGCTGAAGACTGGGCAGTTTAAACAGCAGACATCTATTCTCTCACGGGTCTGGAGGCTGGAGGTCTGAGGTCAGGATGTTGGCAGGTGGGTTTCTTTGAGGCTTTTCTCCGTGGCGTGTAGATGGCTGTCTTCTCCCTGTGTTCTCACGTGATCAATCCTCTCTATGGGTCTGTGTCCTGATCGTCTCTTCTTACAAAGACGCCAACCCTATTGGATTAGGGCCCACCCTAACAGCCTCATTTTACCTGCATTGCCTTTGTAAAGGCCCGGTCTTCAAATACAGTCACATTCTGAGGTCCTTGGGGTTAGGGCTTCAACATACAGCTTTTGGGAGGGTCACACGTCAGCGCACAGCACTGTCCAAAGTTTGTGGAGCTAAGTGAACTCTGCTCCTACAATCACTGTCCTCTGTGTCCCTGAAGTGGTTGACAGAAAAGTACTCTGGAGCCACAGGCTGTTCTGAGAACCCTTTACCACCACCTCCCCTTGGAAGCCTTCCCAGATTCCCAGGCTGGCAAAGCAGCCCACCTTATGCTCTCCACCCCTCTGCTGCCCTGGATTGTAACCACCAGCTCACATGTCTCTCCCCCACATTAGGCCATGAGCCCCTTAGGGCAGGAATCTTGCCTGAGCTTTCTCTGTCCACCCAGAGCCCCGCATAGGACCTGGCTCAGAAATGTTTACCCACTGGAACTGACGCCACACTGTTGACCGCCATCTTGTTTTTCTTTGAAGAGCCCAAGGCCATTTCTGTTGTTTGTTTCCAGACAAATAGGAGAGAACTTAATAGTTCCTGGTGGCGTGAAGACCATTGAGGCCAACGGGCGGATGGTGATTCCCGGAGGCATCGATGTCAACACGTACCTGCAGAAGCCCTCCCAGGGAATGACAACTGCCGATGACTTCTTCCAAGGGACCAAGGCAGCGCTGGCCGGCGGGACCACCATGATCAGTGAGTTGCGCCCCTGCTTTGAGCACATGAGACTTGGGTTCTTCACCACCGGCAGCATCAGCAGCACCACAGCACCCAATATAGATACCAGGCACTTTGCTCAGGGGACCATTTAATATAACTCACCACAGCCCTACCATAAAGGCCAGTATATTATGTGTGCCATTGGTAAAACACTGACAATTTTATTGGCAGTAGACACTTACAAGCTTAAATTATTTTAATGCATCTGAAATTAAATGACTGGCACATTGTGGGTATTATTGTTTCTTGAGAGATTAAAATGAAGGTTTCCATTTTTAGAAACTGTGGACTGATTTAAAGAAAATTATCAAGGAAAGAATGACACAGGTTGTAGGAAGACAAAGAAAAGTGCCTGAACCTGGTGTGCACATGGCTGAAGTTTGGGAACCAGTCATAGAGGTGTTATTATGGAAGATGGGGAAGTAGAGGCTGACAAAGGTGAAATACTGGAGGTTACACAGTGGGGAAGTGGTTGTACTAGTCAGTATCGATGCTGTGATAATACTGCATAACAAACAGTCCCAAATTTCAAACATCACTTGTTTTTCTTGGTCCAGGATCTGAGGGACCAGGGATAAGACTGGAGTGGGTCTGCTTCAGGCTGTGGGTTGGGTTCTGAGGGACACCATGGAACCCCCCACCCTGGAACCAATGGCCACATCAACTGTGCACTTTTCCTGGAAGATGGCAGGAGGGCAATAAGGGTCTGGCAGGAACTTGTCACTTCTCTTACCACCTTTTGTCTTTGCTTACATGCTGAAGTTCGGTTGGCCAAAGCAAGTCACATGGCCAAGCTCAAAGTCACTGGGATTGCACTCTGCCCACCATGAACCACGGCACAAATAATGCCATGTACCACAGTGATGTCTTTGGAGGCTGGATTCTTCCTCTACTGCACTTTGCAGTCTCCTATATACATTTTTTAAAATAGCTTTTCTTTCTTGGATTCCACTGTAATAAATGGTTTTCAAAAATATTTACTTATTTCAAGAGAGAGAGTGATAATGAGCATGAATTGGGTAGGGGTGGAGAGAAAGGGAGAGAGAGAATCCCAAGCAGGCTCAGCACTGTCAGGACAGAGCCTGACACAGGGCTCGGTCTCACGAGGCTCTGACTGAGCCACCCAGGTGCACCTTCATAAATGACTTTAATTAAATAAGCAATAGTTGATTTTTGGTGTTATTTCAATTGTTAGGCTCTCTGCATCCAGGCGGCTCATCCCTGAGCTGGCCACAGCCCTGCCCATCTCTCTCCCTTCAAGGAACCCCTTTGGAAGTACGCTGTGGGCGGAGCTCATGCGTCAGAACTGCCTTGTTCTCGTGAGCCAGGAGGGGATGGCCCAGCTCCCGAGGCAAGCACAGGCCTGATCCCTTCTCCAAAAAGCAGCCTTTGTATCTGCTGGTTGGGAGCGTGGGAGGATCCCAGATGCTGGATCTGGATGGATTTGTACTTGGATCCCAGCTGTCCAAGTTTGATCCTGATCAATCATAGCTGATGGTTGTGGGCAGTATTTGGCCTCTCTGAGCCTCAGCTTCCTCATCTGTAGGATGGGCTTTAATTTTTAATTTTTTATGTTTTATCTTCTATATTTGAGAGAGAGAAATTGAGAGAGAGAGCAGGGAAGGGGCAGAGAGATGGAGACAGAATCTGAAGCAGGCTCCAGGCTCCAAGCTGTTAGCACAGAGCCTGATGCAGGGCTTGAACCCACAAGCAGTGACATCATGACCTGAGCCAAAGTCGGATGCCTAACCAACTGAGCCCCCTAGGAGCCACATAGGATAGGTCTTATAATATGAGCCTCCCCCACCATAGTGTTGCTGGGAGACATACATGAGGTTCCTGAGTGTAGTGCGTGGCACACGGTAAGTACTTGGAAATATGAGCTCGAATGGTTCTGAGAGGTGGAGATGGAAGTTCCAGGCTCAGGTGACCTGTGTGGGGTAGAGGACAGAGCCCCAGAGGAGGAGTCAGGGTCTCCAGAGTCTCCCTTTGCTCTTCCCCCATCATGAACTTTGCGACTCTTGGGGAGGTCCCTAACCTGTTCTTCGGGTCTCCTTCTCCTTATCTGTAAAAGGGTGGTTTTCACAGTGTGTTTCATGGAGCTTCCAGAACCTGTGAAAACAGCAAGAGGACCATAGCAAGGGGATGTAAGGGGCAGTGAGGTTCTGAGTCCCCACCCCGTTTGTTCATTCAACAGATCCTTACTGAGGGTTGTTCTGTGCCAGGCACGGTGCTAGGTGTTGGGGAGAGGATGAACAAAGCAGACATGGTGCTAGTTCTCCAGCGGTTGCAGGGTCATGGGGAGTTACAAATCATATACGACTATACATATGAGTCTATAATCTGTGATTAGGGCAACAACAGAAAGGTGCACAGAGCTCTGAACTGAGGGGCAGTGCATTCAGGGAAGGCTTCCCTGAAGAAGTGGCATTCATGCAGGGATCTGAAGGATGAGAATGAATTAACTGGGTGAAGAGGGTGGAGGGGAGCAGAGCCCCAGGAAGAGGGAACAATATGTGCAAAGACCCTGTGATGGGAGAACACAGTTTGCATTTAAGAGACTGAAGAAGACCCATGAGGCATGAGTGCAGAGACTTAGGGGTAGAATTGGGTGAGAAAGGACTGGAAGGTGAGAATGGTATGCTGAGCTTCGATGGCTGAGGTAACAATTTTGGACTTTTCCATATGGGCAATGAGCAGCTGTTGAAGGATTTTAAACAAAGAATGATATATCTGCTGATCTGCTTTGGGTTTTAAAGAGACCAGAATAGGGTGGTCTAGACCAGATGTGGCTGGACTGGTGCGAAGTGATTGCAGCAGAAGCTCACTGAGAGGGTGTCTAAGACTATGGATGGGGCCGTGGGGTGGACAGAGGTGGACAGCTCCAGGGGTACGTAGGAGGGAAGTCTAAGTACTTGGTGATGGGTTGGACATGGGAGTATCTGAGAGAAAGGAAATGCCAAGAATGACCTCTTGGATCCTATGGATGGTATGGAACTAAGGCGGTTTCCACACAGCTGAGGAGGTGCTGGGGACCAGATTTCCAAGTGGTAACGATGTTGCATGAGCTTTGGGACATTTTAATCTTGAGGAGCTTTTGAGTTTTCCTGGTGGAGAGGTCAGGAAAACACCTGATCTCTGAAATCTGCAGCTAAGAGGGATTGGTGCATTTTAATCAGTTACATTGAAGGAAACATTCCAGGACCAACCATGAAGAATTTGATCATTTATTGGCCAAGTAGAGGCAGAAGGTTCTACAAGGAGACTGAGGAAAAATGACGGCAGAAGTAGAATAAAAGTCAGAAAGCCATGTTGTCATGGAAGCCAAGAGGAGGGAATGATTCACTCTGCCCTGAGTGGTCCAGTGGGGTCAGAATTGGACATTTCCATGAAATCTAGAGACATGGAGATTGAATTAGCAAAGGCCAATGCTTTAGATGTTTGGAGGAGTGAGTAGGAGGAGAATAAGGATTATTCTTATACACGTCCGGCTGTGGATGTTAGGGAAAGAGGGCAGTAGCTAGAGGGAAATATGAAGCCAAGTGAGGGTTCAGTCAGGCATCTCCCCTTTCATCTGCTTTACGTTTAAGATTTTCTTGAAAAAAAGGGTGATGAAATTAACATCCTTTTAGTCTCCAAGGTATTTTTCACCTTTTCAAAGCAGATGAGACTCTGGGGATCTTCCTGCTACTTAACTAGTTGTGTGATGTTAGACCAGTTCCTTGCCCTCTTTGAGCCTCAGTTTCTTCATCTGCAAATGGAGATATTAACATTCCCTTCATGGGGTAGTTGTGAAGATTTAATGAGATAGTTTATGGAAGAGGCATAGTAATCATAGTAATCATTCAATAAATAATCATAGTAATCACTCAATAAATTGTTGTGATACTGTTGTTGCTGCTGAAGATGACAATGACAATGGTGGTGATGGTGTCACTGCTGATGGTTATGGTAATGATGGTGACATTGATGGCAATATTGATGATGATGGTGGTAAAAGCAATGATGAAGAGGGTTGTGATGATGAGGATGTTGGTCTTGGTGATGGAAGTGGGAGTGATGATTAGGGTGGTGATGGTGACGATGGAATTGATGGTGATGATGGTGATGGTGATGATGACAGCAATGGTGCTGACAATTGGGTGATACTGACAGTAATGATTAAGGTGGTGATGGTGATGGTGTTGGTGACTGGGTGATAGTGATAGGGATGATTAAAGTGGTCCTGATGGTGATGATGGTGACAGTGATGACGGTGATGACGGTGATGATGGTGATGGTGATGATGGTGACAATGGTGATGGTGATGATGGTGTGATGGTGATGATAGTGAAGGTGATGATGATGGTGTGATGGTGATGATGGTGACAGTGATGACAGTGATGACGGTGATGATGGTGATGATGGTGATGATGGTGATGGCGATGATGGTGTGATGGTGATGATGGGGTGAGGAGGCTGTCAGAGCCTACCATTGGAACAACGTGGGTCCTAAACATTTTGGAATGTGACAAATACTCTTCTTTTGCAGTTGACCATGTTGTCCCTGAACCTGGGTCTAGCCTGCTGACCTCCTTCGAGAAATGGCATGAAGCAGCTGACACCAAATCCTGCTGTGACTACTCCCTCCACGTGGACATCACAAGCTGGTCCGATGGCGTTCGGGAGGAGTTGGAGGTGCTGGTGCAGGACAAAGGTCAGTTAAGGGCTCAGAACGGGGGCCCAGCTCTGGAGTTCCTGGTTCTTTGGTGGGTCTGTCTGTGTAGAGTGAAAAATCCCTTTATCTGCAGCTGCTGTGAGCCCAGCTATGAGCTGTGCACTGTCGCACAAACGAGGGAAAACTGGATCCCCTTTAAGGGGTCTGTTATCTTCTCCTTTGAGCCCTTTGGAGCCCTGTTCACAGAAGAAAGCCTGATTTCCTCAGCCTGGCACACAGGGCCCTCGCCAATCTCATCTCATTTCTCTTTCTCTCCCTACATGTATCTGGGGTACTTGTTAGCTTGGATGCCACCCCCTGACCCCGCTTCAGCACTGGGCCAGTGCTCATGCTGAATACCCTGCCAGGACTGCCCTTTCTTCTTCTCTGCTTCCTGACCTCAGCTAGCACCCTCTCAACTTCCGTTTTTTTGCTGCCCACACCCCACCCTGGTACCTGGATTATGGGACACTGCTTCTCTGTCTGGCTCTTCTGTTAAAGCCTGAGCTCTCTGAGTGGGGGGATTGTCTCAACCCAACCCTGGTTCCCAGCCCAGTTCCCATCTGTCTGGACTCACTCGCACCGGGTGGCCCTGCACAGTGTAGACACTTCACAGTGTGCATAAGGTTGAGGTGACTTAAACTGAAGATACATGAAGCAAAGAGCAAGAGAACAGAATGAACTAGGACAGAGGTGGTCTGTCTGGAGAGGGACCATTCTAGATGCTCTCTGAAGAGGCAGCCTCAAATGAATGAGATGCTTCAAGGAGACCTAGAGGGTGTTTTCAATTTTTAAGATATAGATGCTATGTTTTCTCATTGTAAGAGTGTAGTCTCCAAAATGCAAAAGAGTCAGAAAATAAAGAGAAGGTCCACATTATTTTCTTCTGGCCACACCCCTCTCACCACGTATATTAACGTTAAGGAGTATTGCATTCCATTCCCTGTCTATTTAGACAATTTTCTCCATATATAGTTATGTGCTGACAGTTATTTGGAATCTTTCTATTTGCACTTAACATTTTATGAGTAATCATTACTTTTCATTAATAACTTTTTACTGGCTTGTAATGTAGAATGCAATGGTTAATTTGCTTAGTTATTTTCTCTTATGGGGCACTTAGGTTTTCCGTTTGCTTTACTGTAAGTGGTGTTATGGTGAACATCTTTGTCTATAAACATTTGCTTGCATTTCTCATTGCTTCCTTAGATTTCCCAGAAATGGAATTTACAAGGTCAAGGTTTTAACGTGTTTTAAGATCATGACACTTAGAGCCAAATTGCTTTCCTGGAGGAGGCACACCCTTGCGTGCCCGTCATCCTCGTGTCTCCAGCTCCTTACACATGTGCACCATTAGATGTTAACTTCTTCTGCAAAATCCTTGTACATATTGATGAGCCGAAGTCAGCCTGCCACTGAACTCTGCAGTTCTTCTGTCATTGATCGTGTCGAGCATTTTACATAGTTTGATGTGAATGTCTGTCTGTGTTCTTTGCCCACTTACGCGTTTCGGTTCTTTATGTGCAAGTTCTCCCCATGAAGGCGATATCCCTCCAGTGCAGTGGCTGGGAATCGCCCTCTCGTTTTGTGCAGAGTCATAATCCAAGGGAATTTACCATTTTGTATCCTGCCCTCCTCACCTCGTGGTAAGTCCCGAGCAGTTTTCCACTCTCCCCATGGGCCTCATTGCATCAGTTTTAGCGGGGCCTGACGGTGTGGGACTGTGCGGAGAGGTCAGGTGGGACACTGAGATCACAGAGCTGTCACAAGAGAGCGTTGTCCTGGAAGAGGGCTGAGAAGTGTCTCCCCTAGACTGGACGCATGTCAGGAAATGACTTGTGGCCGTTCTTAGATGCGTTCTTGGTTTTAGTGTCTAACTCGTGCTGTGTAATGTGTTTTACTGATTTAAGTTTAAGAACTAGGGTGCGTTTATTGAGAAACAATATGGAGGTGTCTGACGGAAAAAGTGACAATTTCATGTCTGTCTTTCCAGGCATTTTTCTGGTTTGTGTATTTGTGAGGTGCACACTCACATAGCCGTAGTTTTTACTCAAGTGGAGCTGTAATATGCATAATCTGCAGGATGCTGTTTTTTAATTTTTTTAATGTTTATTTATTTTTGAGAGAGACAGAGACAGCGAGCAAGCAGGGGAGGGGCAGAGAGAGATGGAGACACTGAATCCGAAGCAGGCTCCAGGCTCCGAGCTGTCAGCACAGAGCCCAATGTGGGGCTTGAGCCTGTGAACCGTGAGATCATGACCTGAGCCGAAGTCAGACACTTAACTGACTGAGCCACCCAGGCATCCCTGCATTATGCTTTTTTTTTAAAAGAATATTTTTATTTTTTTAAGTTTTAATTAATTTATTTTGAGAGAGAGAGAGAATGCACACACACAAGGGAAAAGCAGAGAGAGAGGGAAAGAGAGAATCCCAAGAAGGCCCCACACTGTCAGCATGGAGCCCCACATGGGGCCCGAACCCACAAACCACAAGATCATAACCTGAGCTGAAATCAAGAGTTAGGCATTTAACTGACTGAGCCACTCAGGCACCCTTGCGGTATGCTCTTTTCCCTGAATAAAATGTTGTGGGCAACCAGACCCCTCCACTTAGCAGCTCTCTGACCCAAGGCCAATCCCTCAACCTCTCTGTGCCTCAGTTTCCCCATCTGGAGAATAGAGGTTGAAGATCCACCGAGAGGGTATATATAAAGTACTTAGAGGCGTTCTGGCCCCTGGTTTGAATTCTGTATTATCAGTTACTATTGCTTTTATCATCATTCTATCATTTCTCTTGAGAGTACTCCATTCTATGGAGGTGCTGGGTGAATCTACTCCCTGGTGGAGAATTTTAAAACACCTAGACCTCAATCGCAGCAATTTCTTCCACAACACATCCCCAGAGGCCAGGGAATCAAGAACAAAAATGAACTACTGGGACCTCATCAAGATAAAAAGCTTCTGCAAGGCAAAGGAAACAATCAAAAAACACTAATAGGCAACCAACAGAATGGGAAAAGATAGTGGCAAATGGCATATCAGATAAAGGGCTAGTATCCAAAATATACAAGGAGCTCACTAAACTCCATACACGAAAAATGAAAGATCCAGTGAAGAAATGGGCAGAAGACCTGAATAGACACTTCTCCAAAGAGGACATCCAGATGGCCAACAGGCACATGAAACGAT